>JASDQU010260868.1:0-12944 GCA_032191745.1 Picea mariana
CATGACATTTCTCACAAGTGACCCTTGTAGTTCCTATAAGAGCAAGGAAGCACAACCAAAGGAGGCATAGAAGATTGGCAAGGATATTTGGAGAACAAGTCTGAGGCAAGTATGAGGCAATGAATAGAAGCAGAACTGTTAATATGGAAGACAAGTAGCCAAGGATGGGATGCTCTAGGAGATTTTGGGGAAGTCAAGAAACGCAAGTCTGTTGGCCAACTTTCGTATATGTGCGCTTATGGAGGTTGACTTATGTATATGAACGCTTACACACTTATGCCCATAGTTCCAAAGGGCGTAGTTCCAGAGGGCATAGTTCCACGGGGCGTAGTTCCACGGGTCATAGTTCCAGAGGGCATAGTTCCACGGGTCATATTTCCACAAGTCACAATTCCACAGTTCATAGTTCCAGAGGGCATAGTTTCACAGGTCATAGTTCCAAAGGTCGTAGTTCTAGAGGGCGTAGTTCCACAGGTCATCGTTCCAGAGGGCGTAGTTCCACAGGTCATAGTTCCAAAGGGCGTAGTTCTAGAGGGCGTAGTTCCACAGGTCATAGTTCCAGAGAGTGTAGTTCCACAGGTCATAGTTCCACAGGTCACAATTCCACAGGTCATAGTTCCAGAGGGACTAGTTCTAGAGGGTGTAGTTCCACAGGTCATAGTTCTAGAGGGAGTAGTTCCACAGGTCATAGTTCCAAAGGGTGTATATCCAGAGGGCATAGTTCTAGAGGTCATAGTTCCAGAGGCGTAGTTCCAGAGGGCGTAGTTCCAAAGGACATAGTTCCAAAGGGCGTAGTTCCAGAGGACGTAGTTCTAGAGGACGTAGTTCCAGAGGTCATAGTTCCATAGGGCGTAGTTCCACAGGTCATAGCTCCAAAGGGCGTAGTTCCACGGGTCATAGTTCCAAAGGGCGTAGTTCCACAGGTCATAATTCCAAAGGGCATATTTTCATAGGGTGTAGTTCCAGAAGTCATAGTTCCAGAGGGTGTAGTTCCAGAGGTCATAGTACCAGAGACGTAGTTCCAGAGGGTGTAGTTCCATAGCTCATAGTTCCAAAGGGCATAGTTCCAGAGGGTGTAGTTCCAGAGGTCATAGTTCCACAGGTCATAGTTCCATAGGTCATACTTCCACATGTCACAATTCCACAAGTCATAGTTCCAGAGGGTGTAGTTCCACGGGTCATAGTTCCAAAGGGCATAGTTCCAGAGGGCATAGTTCCAGAGGTCATAGTTCCATATGGCATAGTTCCAGAGGGCATAGTTATAGAGGTCACAATTCCATAGGTCATAGTTCCAGAGGGACCAAGTGGGTCTTGGATCTTATCCATTCAAATGTGGGTCCAAGTGGATCTTGGATCTTATCCATTCAAAGTATTTGTGGGTCCAAGTGGATCTTGGATCTTATCCATTCAAATGTGAGTGGACGGATGTAAGTGGAAGAGGATGAKCAAAATTATTTGAAGGGAGAACAATGTTCAGAGACTTCCAGTGTGGGGATTCAACCTTCAGATGGGAAGAGGAAGTTAGCCCCTTCCAATTTTGTCAAAAGAYCTAGTTGGTATGAGATGATATTGGGGGRTGCTCAAGAGCAAGTTGAGTCTTTTAGGAGTACATTCAGGGAGAGTAGGCCTCTGGACAAGTTTCCAAACTTCAGGACACTAATGACTAGTATGATTGATTCTKATTTTTCCAGTGTTCGGGAAGAAACAGACCAACGAGTTTGGAGGGATGCCATGGGACATGATGATGTTCACAATATTCTGCCAAGATCAGAGGGAACCGCTTTTAGGTGGCTCTTCAAGAAGTACCTTCCTCACTAAGAGGGAGTGTTGATGTTTGTAGCATTGGATATGTACTTCCCCACGTGTCTAAGTGTATAGATGTGTGGAACTCATCCAAAGCATTCTACCTTAATACTTTACTTTAATAAAATGAATTATTAAAGTAAATTCTTTTTATTAATTAGTTGAGTTTATTTAAATAAATGCTAAAGTTATTAGCATTAGTGAATTAAATATTAGCCATTGATCTCAAGTGAGGTGAGATGTAATCCAACCCATCAATCACTTTGGATATTAGGGTTAGGTCATAACTCAATATTATAAAATCAAGGATAAGGTAAAGAACATAGGTTGATTGTTGTTGACACAAATAGCATAGAAGKACTTTTGCTCAAGGATATCTTGGATAGGTGGARAAGGACTTTYCCTTAGAGATATAGRCGAAAGGAGGAGAGAGGGAAAGTGTGCATTAGAAGCATCATGCCACTGCRAACAGTGCAAGTATTGTGGTATAGGTTGAGTAGTACAACGCGAGCATCRCYGTAYAGGTCRTGCAGAAAACACAAGTATCAACATACAGGTTGCACGATACAATGTGARTATCAACAMACAGGTCATGCATATAACAYGAGTATCRACATACATGTCAYGCRGWACAACGCKAGTATCAACATACAAGTCACACRGTACAACATACAGATCATGTRGACAATGYGAGTATCAACATAYAGGTSACRCGGTACAACRCAAGTATCAACATAYARGTCATGCGGTACAACATGAGTATCAACATATAGGTCACACAGACAACATAGGTATCAGCATACATGCCACGCAGATAGTGCAGTACATTGTGGGAAGAGGTTGTACAGGTTGCACTGTAGCTGTACAAGATCATACAACAACACAGGAAGAAGTGATGAGTAGTTGGGTAGCAGATCAACCAATCATGTTTTGTTGTATCTTATCTATATTTCTCATTGGGTCATTTTCCCAGTAAAGGAGCCTTTCTAAGCTTTGAAGTAATTTGAATGATAAGATTAGTTGATGGGAAGAATATATTTGTGTATTGTTTTTGATATTTTGGTTTCCAATATTGATTCCACTATTTATTTGAGTTGATTATTCCAGCAAGTGTATTCTATTTTGTGAGATGCTAATTTGATTTAAAACAAGTAAATCACTAGATAACAAGATACATAGGTGTTAGGATTATAATTTCAACAATTACAACACTTAAGCACAATTGAGCATAGCTCGACATGCATAGAAGTGTAAGAAACCAAAATGTTTCCATACTTAACACATATCACACACATTCATCTCATGCATGCATTGATTTATTAGATTGACCCATAGGGCCATCTTATATAGCACTGAGATGTATCCAACTCCCTTGAAGCGAGGAACTTGAGGTCTAAATAGATTGATGAGGGTGCTTAACAAACTTCTTACTTTCTACCTTGTTTTGCACACTAGTTGACCACTTTGGTCTAACTACTTAACTAGTCAATTGCCTAGTTGACCACTCAATTGACTCTTCTAGTGGATTTTCAATTTTCAGTTGACTACCTCCAAAAGATATAAAGGTGTGATGAAATTGCATATATTCTACTATTCCAACATCTTGAGGCATATCAAAGAACAAGGGAGGAAAACCATGGACTTGTGCTCTAAATGAAGCTTTTCGGGCTCAGTCACCATGAAATACACCTGCAACCCACAAAATATGCCCTCTTTTGGGGGTCTTTCGACTATGAATGGTTTACTAGGGGACATTATGAAGTTTTTAGTGAGTATGATTGGTATTTGGGTCTTGACAATAGTGAGAGAAGGATACCAAAGGTGTTAAGCAATTAACAAATCTTCTCAGGCTCAAGTATCACAAAAGTTGCATGGAAACACCACATGGGACCTTTCTATGAGATCTTTTGCCTTTAAGTGGGTTATGGCCTTCATTAATTTTTTTTGGGTAGCAATGATGGGTCTAGGGCCCTAGACCATGGTCAAAAAGGAAAATAAGAGTATTACACATGAAATGAACCTTCTAGGTCTCAAACATTGTGAACAAAGTCTCCAAGCATGACACATGCCCTCTCCATGGGCTCTTTCACCTCCAATAGTATCCCCTAGCAATTTTGTATAAAGGAGATGGGTCTAGGGGACTTGATTATGGCTAAGAGGGGAAAATTGGCTCTATTCCCTTAAAATAAGGTTTAGTGCTATTTTTTTTTTTCTTTTGAAGCATGTTAGGGTGAGTGAGTTTTACCTAGTTATTATTTTGTGTAAAAATATTACATACACTTTTAAAATTCACACATGATTTTATAACACTCAATAATTCAAAAAAGTAGGTGGGATTATCTATTTTCCTCTAAGTGTTGGATGAGTAGGATGCTTTAGTGGCCTATGAAACTACACATACATATAGAGCTCTATATGCATATTCCAATTATATATATATATATAGGAAAGAAAAAAATATTATTTTCTATTTTTTATTCATTTTTATTTTTATATATGTCATAATTCTAAAATACACAAGTATTATATATATATATATATATATATATATATATATATATAGGAAAGAAAATAAATATTATTTTCTATTTTTTATTCATTTTTATTTTTATATATGTCACAATTCTAAAATACACAAGTATTTTGTTTTTGCTTAACTTTTTATTGCCTTTCTCATCTATAAAACAAGTTATAAGGTGCATGAGTATAAATTGAGATTTACACATTAAAAAAATTTGATTGATTATGTTAAGACACTCTAACCCTCCAATGAATTCTTAACCCTTACCTCTTAATTTTAGGGATTTAGTGAGTTCTTTATTGATGCAAACATATACATTATATTTTAAATGAACAATTTGAATTTTTATTTTGCATAAAATTTATTGACTTAAACCAATGTAAGACTAATAACATTTAGATAAAATGATAAAAAATATTTTAAAAATTTCTTAAAAATTATGGTTTTGTTAATTGTTTTGTAATAATGATATTTACTTAATTACATCCAGAGTAGCAAAGTGTTATATAACCTAGTATGAAGGAGATGTTGAAGCATTATTGTGCTAAACATTCTATTTAATTAATAAATAAAAATTTAAAAATAAAAATAATAATAATAATTACATGTTTAAAATCAGATTCTCTCCATACTTATAAATTCAAGTTTAACATAAATTTACCTTAATTTATTGTGTAGTGGTAATTTAAATAAATGATAGTGTAGTGGTATAAAGTGAATCTCCTAGTCAAATATCAACTTTTACTTTAAAAAAGATCTGTATAACTCAAACATTTGTTGTGTCAATTCAAGCTCAAGTCATGACTTTTAGTAATGAGCAAAATAAAATAGCAAAATATATTATTAGTCCCTGCCAAACTATAGCAATGACTTTGTTATTGATTTGACACTAATTTGTTTTATATTTTAAATTTGTTTGCAAAATGTAATGTTTAACTTAAGAAAATAAATATATATTTTTTGATATAGTAAAAATATTTATTTATTTCAGCTTTAATTGGTTAATATATTTCAAGTTTTATTGTTTTTTTTTGTAAGTAAGAGGGTTTTAATATATAAAGTTCCTTCTAGAGGCAAAAAGAGTACCAAGATACAGAGATTGTCTTGTTGTGGTGACTGGGCTGCCCCAACAGAGGGGAAACCAGCCCAGTCAACAGCCTAGTCAGCATTTGCATGAACTGTAAGCTATAAAAAGACAGAAATTGACACATCATCACTGGGCTGCCCCAACAGAGGGGAAACCAGCCCAGTCAACATCCTAGTCAGCATGTTCATAACTGTAAACTGTAAAAAGGAGAAACTGACACATCAACAGACCATAAAAAGGAGAACCTGACACATCCGCAAGATAGATACCGGACCCGTGGCCTGGCTAGGTGGTGCTAAGATCCCCTGGCCACGGTTCTTCCTCGACCCAAGCTGTATTGTCTCCCCACTGCATCTCGAACTGCTCTGTGGTCGCTGCACCTAGGCCATTCCTCTCATCGTCCTTCATTTCCATGGTCACCTTCCCCCCTCGTTCCGGAACTGACCTTGCTACACTCTGTTTCGCTTTATCCTCGCCTGTCATAGCTGCATCCGGCATCGGGGTGTCCTCAGTTGGCTCTGTGCCCTCCTTGTTTTCTACTTCGGTTGCATCCGCTGCAGGGATCGGGGATGAAAGCACCGTCTCATATAACGAAGAGAGGAGCTGGAGAAATTGCACCACCTTTTCATCGGTGAGCTGCAACCTGAAATGCAAATCTTCTACCCCCTGGCGGAGTTCAAAGACGAGGCCGTAGAGAATGGCCAGCTTATCTTTCAGTTGGTCGTCGGTGGTGGAGTCGGAGGTGGGGGTGTTGGGGTGCCTAGGCTGCCGCACAAGAGGAGGTTGATCGGCCCCTATCATTCTTGTAAAATCCAGGTTAGGAGAGTGGACTGGTTCGTTCACCAGTGGAGCGAAGAGAAGACACCGAATCGTGCTAGGAAGCCGAGGAACTAGTACTTGGCAATTGAAGTTTACATTCGGCAAATTGAGAGAGGTAGAGTTGCGAGTTTCAACTTGGTTGAGAGCCAGATCAGTGGGAGGCGAGGTGGGCGGAGATAGGGAGGGTCGGCGCGGTCTCCATGGGGAGCCCTGCCGTGGCCTCCCCCTCAAGCGTTCCTTGCGTCGGGGCATAGTTCGCGCACGGCGATGGACGTCGAGGTAAGGGGTGAGAGGAGCCACCAAGAACCAGAAATCACAATCTGAGGATGGCCATGGCTGCGAGATGGAGAGCCAAACGAACCAGCCGCAGAAACAATGAACCAAAGTTGGTAACAGCGCCATAATGCTGAGCAGGGGCCGAGTGTGGGCATTTACTTGCCTTCCCATCGCCATAAGGGTGTTTTAATGCCGAGGAGGAGTGGCGGACGGTGGCACGAGCCCGTCACATGGCTCCGTGCCCCGTTGGCATGTGCCCGCTCCTATTGCGCTCCATGTGGACTGCCATAACACCCCATCTGGGGGAGCATCCGTTGCTCGAGCTTGGCCAATGCATTGCTGAAGAATTGGATGATCGGGTTCCAAGGCTGAGTTACAGAGGAGTTCTGAATCGCTCCAGTTGATGCCTATATTTGCTAGATTGTTCGCCACTTGATTCGCTCACCGTCTGACGTGGGATGGGATGATGGTTAGCCCTGGATGCAGTGAATCGACGATGGTCTGCAGCCCATGCAAGAGTCTCCATCTTGGCGAGATTTTATCCGGATTGGCCCCGTTGATAATTTTCTTCCGCATGTTGATGATAATTAAAGAATCGCCCTCAACGACTAACTTGGTGAAGTTGTTTTGAATGGCGAGTTGCAGTCCCCTGGTGAGACCCCTCAGTTCTGCTGCATTATTCGTGGAGTGGCCAATGGGTCCCGCACTGATGAGGATGATGTGCCCAAGGGTGTCGCGAAGGACAATTACGTAGCCTGCCAGTCCTGGATTGCCCTTAGAGGCCCCATCAAAGTTAATCTTGAGGAAGCCTCTGGAGGAGGGGACCAGAAGGAAGGGCTGCTGGGGGAAGGGGGTCGGACGGGAGAAGGTCGATCCTGCAGGGGATGAGATGGAGTCCAGAACCGAATTAAGGGAAGCTCGTCGGGAGAGCTGCTATCGTCCTCATCGGATCGTGGTTGAAGAAGGAGAGTCTCCAAGATGTTACGATAGCATTGATGCCAGCAGTGTTTCCATGGGAGGGACAGACCTCTGAAAGTCCTTCTATTCCTTTCTTTCCAGGTTTGCCATAGAATAAAGCCCGGAAGGAGTTGCCAGACACGGTTGAGAAGCGGGGAGCGGAAGGCTTGGTCCCTCCAATTAGTGATGGTCGCCAGAATGCTATCTCTACTACGGTCTGAGGTGCGCATAATAATTGCCGCTTGATCCCAGATTTGGCCAGTATAATTGCAGGATTTAAGGAGATGGTTCATCGTTTCCTCTGCCTCTCCACAGAGTAAGCATATGGAAGGACCAATGAATACCCTTTTCGAAAGGTTATCCCATGTTAGGATGCTGGAGTGGACAATTAACCAGAGGAAAAGGGTGATTTTTGGCCAGTGCCTAAGGTTCCAGATCTTGCACCACACTTTCAAGTTAGGGACAAGGTCTGCTTGTGCTTTGAGTTGGTATGCTTCCTGAGTGTTGAAGGTTCCTCGCGGCCTATGACCCCACCTTAGGATGTCCTCTCCTGCTAATATGGGAATTTTTCGTTTTTCCATCTCTTCGTGCCAAGGAGCTAGATCCATGCCTGGCTCCAGCTCGATGCTTTCCCTGTCTAGGTGCCACTTGTGCCAAGTGTCTTCCCGGGGGTCATCCTGCCAATAGTCAGCTACTTTTGTCAAGCCTTCCCCAGTGGTTTGAGCACATATTTCATGGGCCCATTCCTCCTTGCTCAGAACCGGCCATTGTTGCCAGGAATCTTGCCAAAAGAGGGTCATTTTCCCATTCCTGATTTCCCAGAAGGCGTGCTCAGTTACCAGTAGTCGATTCTGTCTGGCTGCTGTCCATATTAAGGAGCTCAGGTTTTCCTCATTCCAGTGGATGAGGTTCTTTTCTGCCACATTTGGAGCATATTTCTTCCTCCAGAGTCGGGCCTAGAGGTCCTTCGGGCTTTTGATCCAGCACCACCAAATTTTGGCACTTAACACCTTGTTCATGACGAAGGGGTCTCTCAAGCCCAAGCCACCTTGCTCCTTGGGCCGACAAATTTTGTCCCAGTTGACCAAAGCGATTTTCTTTTCTGTGTTTAAGCCTTTCCAAATGAAGTTTCTCTGCAGGTTTTTAATTGTGGTGAGAACAAACCTCGGAGCAGCCAAAGCAGAGAAGGAGTAGATCGGGAGGGCCTGGAGGACGGCTTGGAGCAGAATAAGGCGACTGGGCAGGTTTAGAGCTCGATATGTCCCAGAGGAAAGCCGTTTGGAGAAGGAGGACAGGAGGTGCTCCCAAGAAGAGTTCCAGAGCGCATTGTCGATCAGGGGGATGCCAAGGTATTTGGATGGAAGGGAGCTTCTACTAAAGCCGAGGAGGCCAGAGACGTGGCGCTGGACTAGGACGGGAGTGTTAAAGAAGAATATTTGGGATTTATCCTTGTTGCAATCCAGCCCTGAAGCGTCCGAAAAGGTTTGGAGGATGTCCCAGATGGAGCTAGCTTCCCTGACCGTGGGGCTACCCATCAGTAGGGTGTCGTCAACAAACTGGCTATGCGAGATAGGGGGGGAAATGCCATGCAAGGGAAGACCTGTTAGAAGTTTTCTTTCAATCGCTGCATGGATGGTTCTACTAAGGCCCTCGGCCATAATGATGAACAAAAAAGGGGAAAGAGGATCTCCCTGCCTGATTCCTCTGGAGGGGGAGAAGGGCTTTGAAGGGACACCATTGATGAGAAGAGAGAAGAAGGCCGAAGAGGTTAGATTCATAATCCAGGTTACCCAGCGCTGATCAAAACCAAAAGCTAGGAGCATTGCTCGCATGTATTCCCAGTTAATCTTGTCTAAAGATTTAGAGAGGTGTAATTTGAGAAGCATACCTGGCGCCTTGGTCTTCTGAAGAGAGTGGATCACCTCATGGGCAAGGATTACGCTGTCTAAGATTTGTCTGCCCTCAACATAGCCCGATTGCTCTGGGGATATTATTGAAGGTAAGACGGGCTTGAGTCTCTTGGCTATCACTTTTGTCAGAAGCTTGTAGATGACGTTACACAGCGCTATCGGCCTGAACTGCTTGGGGTGGTATGCTTGCCCCTCTTTGGGAATTAAGGTTATAAATGTGGCATTGAGAGCCTGAAGGATCTGTCCAGTGGCTCTGGAATCTTCTATAATTTCCCAAACTTCTGTCCTGATCATTGGCCAGCAATGGTGGAAGAAGTCGCTTGTGAATCCATCTGGGCCTGGAGCCTTGTCCTTAGGGGTCTCCTAGAGTGCCTGGTCTACTTCCTCTATAGTTATTGGCCGGAGAAGGGAGGCATTTTGCTCCTGGGTGACTAGGGACGGCACATGCTGGGTAACTTTTGCAATAGCTTCATGTCTGTCTGCTCAAGGCTCTGTGAGAAGGTTTTGAAAGTGGCTTATCAAGGTTTTTTCCATATCCCTGTGTGAGTATATCAACTCCCCGTTGTCTGAGATAAGATGTGTAATCTTGTTGGAATGCTGTCTTTGGATGACAGCCCTGTGAAATAATTTGGTGTTGCGTTCCCCTTCCTTTAGCCACTGTACCCGCGACTTCTGTTTTCAGAGTATTTCTTCTTGCTTTTTCCTGACTTCTAGCTGTTGACTTAAGTTTGTTTCCTGGGCCTTCAGCTCACTTGTGAATCCTTGCATTCTGATCTAATGTTGAATCTCTTCCAACTGCGTTGAGAGCTGCTTTTGGGCATCAAAGATGTTTCCAAACGTATTCTGGTTCCAGAGCTTGAGGGATTGTTTGAGATTTTTTAATTTTTGCTGGAATTTGTACATTTTGGAGCCATCGGGAACCTCTGCCTCCCTCCACCAGGCCTGAATGTTTTCTTGGAAGTCTGGATGGTCTAGCCAGAATTTTTCAAATCTAAAAGGCTTCTTGCCGGGAATGGATGGGATATCCACTCTGAGTTGCAAGGGCCAGTGATCTGATCCAGAGAAGTTAAGGATATCCGCTTCCACAACTATGCCTTCCATCATGAGAGATTCCGATATCAGGAATCTGTCCATCTTACAGCCAATTTGGTGAATGCATGTTCTCCTATTTGTCCAAGTGTGCATACCATTGTTGGTGTCCAAGTCAATTAAGCGGAGCTCATATATGAGAGCATTGAAGTCACTGGAATCCTTGTCCAGGCGTCTGGAGCCTCCTCTTTTTTTCACCAAGCTGCGGATGATGTTGAAATCTCCACCAGTTATCCAGCTTTTATTTTGTACTAGGCTAGAAACATAGCGCGGGCTTTTAAGGAAGGCCTGCTTGTCCCTTGGGATTGTTGGGCCGTAGACATTGGTTAGATGTCCCGGCCTATTTGACCCTATAAGCCGATAATCAGTCGTGATGGACCATTTGGTGGTGATGAAATTTTCCAATAATACTGCATTGGTATTCCATAGTACAGCCAGACCTCCAGCTGATCCTGTGGCATCTGTAGCTGTTGTCGATCCTTGTTTCCAGCAGTGGGGTAGAATCTTGTCAACATCTTCTGAGGTACATTTTGTTTCCTGTAGGAGTACAATTTCCGGTTTTTCTGCTATTACCAGATCCCGTAGCAATTTTTGCTTGCTACGCCCATTAAGGCCTCTGATGTTCCAAGTAATGATATTCATGATGACGGGGGAGTGGGGAGAGGAGGGAAGTTGTCCGAAATCAGGTTGATTTTCCCTAAGTTTACCATAAAGTTCCCTATTTCTTGTATGAGTTTGTTGGTGGACTTGCGGCCTCTTTTCTTTTCATCCTTCTGGGTCTTGGGGGGGGTTTTAGATTGGCTGCCCTGGATTCCTAAACCTTTGCTGGCTCGAGCTGAGGATCCCGCAGAGGAGTTGAGGAAAAATTTGTGGACCTTTCGAAGTTGATCTCTGGGTATAGTATAGAGTTTTTGTTGCCTATAGGCGTGTTCGAGGTGCTCTAGATCCACCCCAGCTAGATCTTTATCTTCTAGTTCCATGTCCGCCTCCCCTTCTTCTGTCTCTTGCAGATCGAGAACCGAGGCAGGGTGGCCTTGGTCAGGCTCCTTGCCTTGGCTCTGTCGTTCTATACCTGGACTGATAGTTTGAGGTGCATTGCCTTGAGAAGGTGCATTGTGATTTGCTGAATCTGTGGGGTTTTCTGTTCCGTCTTGCAAAACGGCAAACTTATTACTAGTTGAGGGTTCTTTGCTTACCTGAGTCAGTGGTCTCCTTCCTCCTTGATGCCTTTTCCCCGCTGGTTGTATGAAGTCGTCCTTGTCTTTGCCGTCTTCTGGGTTCCCTTCTTTTTGAATCGTGTTGAGTGGGCATTCTCTGAAGARGTGGTCGTGCTCATGGCATTTCCTRCACCGGAATGGGATATTCTCGTAGTCAATGGTCTGAGACCAATCCTTGTCATGATACTCCAGCATGATGGATCCGGGGAGCRGCTTGGCAATGTTCAGATACACACAGATTCTTGCATAAGAGGTATAGCGYCGTTGCTTAGTAGCCTCTGAAGATTTGACATAAATGCCTGTAGTGTTCCCTATGCCGGCCAAAACTTCTTCTAACCAGAACTCCTGGGGCAGGGAGTATAATCTGAGCCAGACCGGTGCATGGGTGAAGTCTTCCTTCTCAGGGCTGAACTTCTTGGTCCAAAACCTTAAGAAAAGTCCTGCCGAGTTGTAAAAGTACGGCCCGCCATCAAAGATGTGGTTTCGATCCTCCAGATTGTGGAAAATAATGGTGAAGAAACCCTTGGAGCCCAGTTGCAGTTCATAATGCCCTTTCGGTTTCCACCAATGTTGTATCCATTTGATCAGATCTCGCTCTGAGGGCCATAGCCCTAGGAATTTTCCCACCAGAGCACAGTCCCTCATGTATTGCTTCTGTTCTTCTATTCGAGGTGAGCTGATGACATATTTCAGGGCCTGTGGAGCTTGTGGGATACACTTTCCTGGCACCCATGGTGATGTCGCGCAGGCTAGGGCCGCCTCCTTCCCTGGATCTATGTCCATTTCCCGGTCTTTGATGGATCCCTCCTCCAGGAGCTCCGCGCGTAGGTTTGGAGGCAGCTCAAAAGACGGTCTCTTCGGGCCTTCGATGGGACTTCCATTTGCAGTGATTCGGTTGTAAGAGGCGCCTGGCGGTTCCCCCTCCGATCGATTCATGAGCCCCAACGGGGCAGAGAATGTGGCTTCGCGGGACAGGGCTTCAGGGATGCGCTAAACCCTAGTTTGCAGAGCGTATTTCAAGTCTTATTGTTGCCTTCACATATTTCAATATTTAAAATTAATTGCATAATCAATAACAAGAGATTCTAATTGGTTGTACAACATATATAGCACTTATTACACCACCACAATAAAATATTTTTTAAAATTTACATTTCCCAATATAAATTTCCATATCCAAACATGATACATGATGTTGATGTTTTATTTTGGATGTGTCATGTCATAACATATTAAAATGTTGTATAAATTAAAATATATATATT
>JASDQU010260869.1:0-14957 GCA_032191745.1 Picea mariana
TGCAACTCACTAGATCCTTCTTCCTTGCGTTACAACAAAAATCCTTCCACAATTTGTTACAACCACTTGCACTTAGCTCTGCAAGTCTCTCACAGTATGCACAAAGCATCTGCAAGCCTTACTTGCACTTAGCACAACATCACCTAGATGCACTTCTACTTTTTTACATGGCCTAGCCTTCTATTTATACATTACAACAATAGGTATAAACATGGGTAAATCCATGGGCCGACATTCCCATACCTGTTACATATTCCCAAATCCCAAAAAGGACCCAAAAAGGGGTCGATATCTCGTGATCTCTGCTTCTTCTTTGAAGAGACATTTTCCCCAGTTTCCATAATGGAAGCAATCCGATTGATTTTATCTTATGCATGCTCCAAAAATACTAAAGTGTATCAGATGGACGTAAAATCAACTTTTTTGAATGGGGAACTTGAAAAAGAAGTCTACATTGAACAACCAGAAGGATTTCAGTTGTCAGAGAATGCAGAATATGTGTGCAAATTAAAGAAGGCCTTGTATGGTCTAAAACAGGCTACTAGAGAATGGTACTCTAGACTGGATAAATATCTACAACATACAGGGTTCAGAAAAGGAAGTGCAGACAACAACCTCTACATCAAGGTAAATCAAGGTAATATTTTATTAATTGAAGTTTATGTTGATGATATTATTTTTGGTAGTGATGATGATAGGTTAAGCCAGAAATTTGCAAAGGATATGCATAATGAATTTGAAATGTCATTACTTGGATAACTATCCTTCTTTCTGGGACTTCAGATACATCAAAGCAACCAAGGAATTTTTATTTCTCAAACCAAGTATATGAGAGAAATGCTAAAGAGGTTTGGAATGGAAGATTGCAAACCATTTATCACTCCCATGCAAACCAGTTTCAAGTTGAGCAAAGATGATGATTCAAAGTCTACAGATCAACGAAAATACAGGTCAATGATTCGTAGCCTACTATATGTGACAGCATCCAGAGCATATGTAATGCAGGAAGTTAGACAAGTGGCATGATTTCAAGCAGCACCAAAGGAATACCATGTATTAGTAGTGAAGAGGATTTTCAGATATCTGAAAGGAACATAAGAGTTTGGATTATAGTATCCAAAAGGAAAGGATCTATCACGTATTGCCTACACAGATGCAGATTGGGCAGGTTGTATTGATGACCGACGAAGCACTAGTGGGGTAGTGTTCTACTTGGGTGAGTGTTTAGTATCATGGATAAGAAAGAAACAATCATTAATATCTCTATATACAGCCGAGGCAGAGTATATTGCAACAACAACATGTTGTACACAGGTTCTTTGGATGAAACACACTCTGGCAGATATACAGGTTGAGTATGATGAGCCCATTCCAATCTATTGTGATAATACAAGGTCCATCAGTATCTCAAAGAACCCGGTGATGCACTCCAAGACGAAGAAAATTCTAATCAAGTATCACTTTCTATGGGAACAGGTTGTAGAAAAGAACATCAGAGTTGAGTATGTGGTCACAAAAGAAAAAGTGGCAGACATCTTTACAAAACCACTTCCATTGAAATCCTTTGAGTATCTTCGCCAGAGACTAGGAGTTATTTATACTCCAAAATGAATGTCTTTGAATGCTTATCTTATATTTCTTAAATGTACACGAGGAAGCACCATAAAGAGGACAATTCAGTTAGGGGGAACAACCCCTGATAGAAAGATACATTTTCCAATGATGACAAAGGGGGAGAGATTTATCAGATGCAAAGGAAATGGGCATGATTCCAGGGTGATAAATGGTCACAAATATGCACAGGACAGAGGCATGGTTCCAGGGCGAGCATGAATGATATGACTTCAGTATTGCATGAAATGATTTCACTATTGCATTAGAGTGTTTCCATCAATGCCAAAGGGGGAGATTGTTGATTAAGGTTGGTTTTCATTGATGTCAACCCTTGAAGAAATCCTAGTGGCACAAAGGTTTGGGTAATGGACCCAAGTTTGTTTGATGTAAAGATGGATCATTATTATCTTGTCATGGTTGATAATAAGTACAAATGGATGAACTCCAAAGTGGTCCCTTATGGTGAAATCCCTCATGGGAAGACGCTTTGCAGGTTGAGTTATCCTATAAGTATGGTTAGAGAACCCATGCTTATTTGTGGAATAATGAGATCAAGGTCAGTGAAATTTTCAGTGAAACTGTCCTATATGGATATTTATTGTCATTTTATTTCCAGTGGTATGTGGAATGTCACATAAATCCTCACGGTTAGAGAGTTATGGCCATGAGAAGTTGGAGAACCCATGTTTGGGTAATGGACCCAAGTTTGTTTGATGGATAATGGTATGAATTTTGATATATTTCAAGGTAATACTATTCTATGTGGATAGAACATGTCATTCCATTTCTGGTGGTATGTGGAACGTCACATAACTCCTCACGGTTTGAGAGTTATGACCTTACGAAGTTGGACCCTCATATGCCATCTAGAAGCCCCAAAAGGTCAAAGTAGTCAAAGTGGTTTGAGAGATTTTATAAGGTAAATAATAAATTGAAGTGATGAGTGTACTATAATTCAAAGTGAATACAAAATAAATTATTTAAATGATAAATTTAATGGATAAATTAGAAGTGGGTTAACCCTAAAATAAGGAAAGTGGGCAAAGTGACCTAGAAGATGTTTTTAAGGAAGCTACTTGGAGAGTATAAATAAGAGGTAAGGCTCTCTCATTTTACATCACACTTAAGAATATTGAATATCTATAGGTGTCTGAGGTAACCAAAGGATATCTAAGACAAATTTCTGAGGGAATGTGAAGAAAAGAAGGTCAGAATTCAAGGAAGGATAAATTCTTTTGATGATGCTTTCTAAGGTGTTTCGAGTAAAAACATCATAAATTCTTCATAACAAATCCAAATTCAGTAATACAAAATGTGTTGGTTAGAGAACAGTCTTTAGTATGATTTGTAACAGTTTCATATTGATTCAACAAATATTCTATGTGGGGCACGCTCTACAAGGTCACTCTCTAGAATAAGCCATAATTCAGCAAGGTATGCCATTTTTTCTATAAATCCTTTTATGTGTGGTTCCAAGTAGTGACACCTAGATGAATTACATAAAACACATTGAAGAACATTTTGCATCAATTTTAGATCTTTATTCATTACAGGTACAAAGTTATGATTATTTCAAGTTAGGGTTGTTGACTAATCCAAAACTAGTCATATGAGACTAAAGAAACGTTTGATGAAAATTCTAGTCTCTTGTTGTTAGAGTTAAGGAAGGTTTGCAAGTACATGATCATATAGACCAGTTCTATTATAGAGTTACAAATCATAGTTGGATTATGAAATTGATGAGGGCTCTTGGTTAAGGTACATGTTGGGTACATGGTTGAGACAAGTAGTTGATGAGTTCGCACATACATGAGGTGTGTAGTTGATGATGTTGGTACATATTGATGAGTCATAGTTGATGAGTAGTTGACACATTATTGGTACATACTTGGTACATGGTTGGATGCACTTATTTATGGTATAGGTTGATTACAGGTTGTTTGGTACAGGTTGGTGCATGGTTGATGCACTTGTTTATGGTATAGGTTGATTACAGGTTGAGGTATAGGTTTATGCATGGTTGATGCATGGTTCAGGTTTATTGGTACATGTTTACAGCGGTATATCTCACAATGATAGTGTGACAATGGTTCCATCATTCTACTTCTACTTCAGGGCAAGGATAGGTGGTTGTAGCCACCTTCTGGTTGTATCCAGAGAACATAGGGGGTTGTAGCCTCCTTCTGGTTGTAGCCAGATAATTGAGGAGTTGGAGTTTCCCTCGAGTTGTAGCCTGAGAAACTAAGGGGTTGGAGCCTCCTTCTAATTGCAGCTGGAAAACAAAGGAAGTTGGTGCTTCCAATGGATGTGATTCTTCAAGACATATAAGAAAAAACATTTCGTGGTTTTCTCCCGCTTTGGCTTTCCAAGTAAAACACTGGTGTATTGTGTATGTGTATGATTGTTAATTTGTTCATTGCTCATTATTGGATGATAATTCTACATTGATATAACACTTGGATTATTTGGTTAAAAATGATGATAATTTCTCTATTACAGATTCACCCCATCCCCCCCCCTCAGTAATCCAACAATAGTATGGTCGAGGATCAAGGAATGTATATGATGTAAATTAAATTTATAAATAAAAAAGAAAACATCGTGGTTTTGAGACAAGGGGGACTAAAATGATGGGGGGCTATGACTTCACGAGAGAGGAATGAGAGGGGGATAAGGGGGCCAAAGGGATCAAATCCAAGAATATTATAATATTTTATTATAACCCAAAGTCATTACCTTAGCTTATGTATAAAACATATCATCCTTGAGATGCATGAAAAAGTAGTTAGGGAAAATTTCCTTGAGTGCCAAGTGGTAAGTTAGATACATGCATATTTAACCCTTGTTTTTGGAGAGCTTCCCATCATTCCACCTCAATTTTTCCATCATTTTTTCATCATGCTATCCTAATATGAATTGCAAGATAAATGGGAGACAATATTTTAAGGGGGATGAATTGTATGGCTATTGTGAAAATTGATACTGAGCATCCCTATAGATCCCAACATTGAGATTTTCGTGGTCAATCTGTGTTGGAGCACAGGAAAGGGGTGTGACATATTGAGTAACTGCATTGTAGAGAAGGGAGTCCACTTCTATAGGTTGTGAAAATTGAAGGGGGGAAAAGAGTTGGTTATTGGGATAGCTGCATGTGTGAATATCATGAGAAATTAGTGGGAAATGGATTGAGAGATTCTTGCTTGTCCTTGTGTACTCATATCCCCAACATGGGGGTGGCCTATTGTAGAAAGAATTGGTGCTTGGTGTAAATCATTATTAAAAATAAGTATTATGTTATATATGCTTTTATATGTGTTTTAATGGTTATTTATGTGAATTTATGTATTTAATTACTGTAATGGTTAAATATATAAATGCAATTTATAATATGAAAGTTGGCATAAATTTTGTATGATCCTGCATACTATGTTGGATGTATAATTTGCATTATATGATAGGGAAAAGTAGTTATATGGTATCAAAGTTAATGGTATGGTGAAGTTGTGGAAATTGGAGAAAATCTTTGAGTACTCCACAATCCCACTAGGTACCGAGTTGGTTGGGTACGCTACATATTTGTTGTTTGTAAAGTTGTTTTGGGATAGATTTTGGTTTCCACCTCGTTATGAAACTTCACATGGACTCTTGAATGGAGCTCTATTAGCTATGGGTGCTTGTACCTAGTTCTCAACATTGGAATTTGGGGGTTCATGTTTATCATCCTTTTGTTTCCGGTTAGATTTATGTTGCAGGATGCTTTGAATTCTAAATTATGGGTTTTGAATGATTCCACAAAGGGATCCTCAAGCTAGAAGTCAGAGACCATTCTAGGCCTATCTCTTTCTTTAGTGTGTTGTGTTTTTCGTATATTCTCCATTTTGAGTTGGTAGTTCAACCTTTTGTGTGTTTGATGTGTATTTTGTATGGAAAGGTCTAGTTTGTCCTTTTGGATTTGTCCCTTTGATTGTTTGTTGTGCATTCTCTATTTGGGAAACTATACAGGATTTGGGACAGGGAATACAAGGAATTCCATGAAATGCATAGAGTATTGCACATGCACGAGGACTTCATTAACAACAACATGACATCGAGATTCTTGGTAACAACAAACTCTCATGAAAATGAATACCAATGCATTTCTCAAAATGTAGCGATCAAGAACACCCTTATACAACCAAAAAGCCAAATTTAGGTTATAAAAGTTGAATGTACAAGGTTAAGGAATATGGTTTTTAATCTCAATCTACTACTTCAAACTTCATAATGTTAATGAATTATGTCCCAGATCATTCCAAGGAAGAGGAAACAATCTAGTCGAGATGAGGTGCTTAGCAAGCATGTCTTCCATTGGTTTATATTTTTAAAATTTATATTAGAAAGGAATCACATCCTCAATGAAGATGAGACTTTAAACAAACATATCTTTTATTTTTATGTTATATAAAATAATATTTATATTAGATGTCTTTTTTAAAATTCAAATTAGTAACAACTTTTTACAATCCTCCACAAAGAATGATCCGAACTTTTCTATATCAGACACATTTTTCTTAATGATTATGTTAATTTTAAATAATATATATATTTTTAACATATTTTTAATATAATAATACATATTTCTATAACAAAAAAAATCATTAATCAACATAAATTCATTAAAATTTAAACTTAATAAAAAAAAAATTAAATTTAATAAAAATTTTAAAAAATATTTTTTTATACTTATTTAATTTATTATATTTTTTTTAAATAACACCTAACTATATAGTTACATCTAATTACTCTATTTACAATCATATTTCACAACACAATAATCAAGTTATAACTAATTATAATCTATACATAAATTTTAATTCTAAATATTTATTATATAATTTATATAAACCTAATAATTAATAACATGTATTTTTTCATGGAAATTAAAAATTTAGATCAAAATTTGGCATAACCAATCCACACACTTTAATTCTGGATATGATAATCATATTTGACAAAATAACCAATCCACAAGTTAAACATATCTGCCCAATATAGCTTTGTCATGCCTAATATATGCATGCCCGTTTATATAGTTTTCAAGAGCAATCAAGAAAATGAAAATACTTTTTAGAAGTAAGATTCTTGCAGAAATAGAATAACAGTCAAACATGCAGCGATCGAGGTTTACCAGAGATAGTCTTCCTCGTTATATGATTTCATGTACATTTATGAAATTTTAGGTTACCTATATTATAATATTATTCTTTAAATTGATATTATTTTCACAAGAATCAATCCTATTTGGAAGGAAATGCAAGATAGGTGACCTAATTGCGTCAATATTTGTGGAATACTATTTCCATTATATGATTTGCGTTACAAGTAATGGGCAGGCAGCATTCACCATGGAATTTCCATGTCCTAATCCACGCCGATTTTTGGTGCACTAGGTAATATCTATAAGAAAATTGCCATTCAGATTTCTCTTTAATTCTTATTCGAACAAAGATGATAATTTTGGGGGATTGCAGACAAGAAAGCTCTCAGTAAGACAAGTTGCCATATTTGCTGAAGCGAGGGATGGAAGAATATGATAAATATGTAAATATATATGAGAATGACTGAAGGACGCAATCGCAGCAGCGCTTGGATGGTTGTGTCGTGGAAAACAAGTATAATTTGAGAGCTCTTCGGGTTCTGTAATTAATCAAGTCCTTGCATGGCTGTGAATGCTATCGATAAGATTTTTGGCAGAGGCTATGGTTCCAGTTATACTCAAAACAAATCCCAAAACTATGAAGGCAATGTTCAGCAATACCATTGGTAAAGTTATAGTTTTGCGAGTGATTTTGATGTAAAAGATGCAGGGAAGAATGATGGACATAGTGATACTCAGAAACGATCCTGTAAGAGCCAATACATAGCCGAAATAAGGCAAAGCAAGAGCCATCGCCAGAATGCTGAATAAGAGGAAGGATACTATGAATACCCTTGTCACCATTCTCCCTCTGGGCTTGGGCTTCCATGCAGAGGCCACCAAGTTCTCCAGCTCTCTTGCCACGGGCGAAAGCTGCAGAGCATATTTGCTCATGGGAGTGATTACCGTTGCCCACAGAGCAAACTTTGTTACCAACAAATGCCTGGGCATGTTCAGAGTTATCTGAGAACTGACTGAGCTTCCGAACATTGTCCCACCCAGGCAAGCAAACCCACTGTATATCGCTGTGACAATTACAAAGCTTAGAATAATCACCTGAAATCCAGAACGACAACATCAATATAAATATTACTAGATCTGACTGAAGTATTGCAGATTCATGAATGTATGTTCATGATTAATGAGAGGGCGTTTACATAGGGAAGATTTTCTGGAAATGTTTTGGAAAAGGATTGTTTTTGGACATTATTTATACTGTGTTCAAAAATTTGTGAGCCAAATTTATGGGGATTTGTTATGAATTGCTCAACAAAACATAAATATAAGAGATCAAAAAAATTACTATGTAAACACAGTGAGCAAGTGATGAAATGAGGCCTCACCCTGCCGAACTGGGATGGTTCCTTCATTGATCTGTATATTGTTGGAAAGACAACGTGGCCAGCATAACAGAAGGCATAAAGGCCAGTGGAAACTGGTATTCTATGCATGTTGATCAGAGGGACATTCCGAGAGAATCCCACTCCACCGAAAAAACCCGCCCAAGTAAGCGTGAACATGAGCAGAAGAGAAGTGGTGACTCCACCCCACGACAGGAAGGAAATGGAGCTCAAGTCTCGAACCCATAAGGTCGGTAGAACGATGAGAACTGCTATAATGGTAAGCAACCGAGGCGTGGTAAGGTGTAACCACGTGGATAAATTCAGCTGTGTGTCGACAAAGATTGCTGCAATATTGTCCCCCAGAGATATGGTGTACCCAATTGCTATGAAGATGATCTCAACGTATAGGAATGTGGAAACGATTATTCGTCCCTTCACTCCAAAAGCCTGGTTCCCAATGTCTTGATAATTTAAGACCTTGGGATCGCAATCTAGGCACCGAGCTAGAGCAAATGCAGTGTAGCAGCATATTAGTGATAATGTTAACAATACACCAAGGCTCATCCATCCTCCTTCTTCTAAAGCATATGGCGTTGAGAGCAATCCAAGCCCTGATCATCAAACCAACATGATAGTTTAACCTAAATCTCAACAAGTATTATATAATTTCTTTGATAAATTTGAAAACCCTAAGCTTAAATGAAACGAATATAAAAGAAGCAAGCAATACCTAGCATGATACCCAGTAAGTTGATGGTTGTATGGACGAAGGAGCTGGTGCCCACTGGTTTCTGCAGTTCCTTGGAATCATCGGCCAATCTTATTTGGATTGAAATGTGATTATCGAATACTTCTTCTGATCCACGTTTTGCAGATAAAACAAACTGATGATTATCGATTTGATCGGATACTTTAATAGCAGATGGAGATGGAGGCTCTCTATTTGTTCCAGCTTTGAAAATTGAAATTGGCCAAGCATCCTTAAGGGTTTGGCACACTCTACTCAGATGAACCATATTGTTCTTCAACAACTTCTTGGAAATGTTCATTTTTTCTGGCATGGAGGCCTGCCCTAATTGATTGCCAAGTTATAAAATTGATCAGAGAAGGCCTAATATTGCTTCTCTGAACTCTATGGCTTTATAACACTACTATTTCTCTTTGGTGTTTTACATACATATAAACCCACCCATGCCCACTTTGATGGTTCAATGATTGGAAGTAAAGGGACGCTGGAGTTACAAAGTGTGTATGGCTTGGCGGGCGTTATGTCGTGTGGTTAGGAAATTAGGACAGAGCAGCATGAGCTGTTTGCTTTTTTCATGGACGAAAAAGAGAACACAGAAACCTCGTTTCAGCAGAGTTGGGAAAGCATTGTTTTAATGCAAAATTCTCGCAAAGCAGTTAAGCAAGCTAAGTTTAGGCTTAGGTTGGCACAGCACAGGCGTGTGTCGTTTTTTTGGTTTATTAATTCAATCAGTTCTATAAGCCACGTGTTCGTCTTTTCCATTCCTCTACGCCACTGCCAGTCTCTCTGTGTTAGCGTGGATATTTATATATCCTCTCCCTTTCTCTCAACAGAAAATGGCCATTTCCACTTTGCTTCACTTGGATTTGGACTGGGATTCTGTAAATCCGTCCTCATTGAGAATTTACAGTGAATAACAATAATAAACATCATGCGAGTTATGATGCTGTGAGTACTAGAGTACAAAATATGATGCTGCAAGAAATCTCCAAGGCCGGAAAAAAGCAATACGCATGCCACAGAATTAGTTAATTGAAGCAGCAAAAGTTAAAGGTAGAGACGGTTACAGTTTTAATAGCAACGATCATGGACGCCACGCCATGTCCATATCAAATCCTTTGTTTCGAGTAAAAAGAATTTTATGGTCGTCTACACCCTAATCTGCAAAGTAAAAGTGCTTTGGGCTATATATGTTTTTTAATATTAATTTCTTGTCATTACATTAAGGTGTTACTGTTTTTAATATGAATATCATGTCACTGGCATTGAGGTGAGTTGTAACACCCCATTTCGCATCATATCGTGCAAAATTTAAAGCTATGATTGTGTTGAGTTTATCCTTCCGTTCCGCTGGCCGTTGTGTGGGGTCGATACATTGCCCTTTGAACTCTCCATCTGCAGGCCCATTCACGCCCACGCTGACGCGTAAGCAATTTGCGGATATGGAGAGATCAAAGAGTTTGATAATTTGATTAAAACACTCTTAGGCGAGATGAAGATCTCATTAAAACCAGACGGATATGGAGAGATCAAGGAGTTTGGTAATTTGATTAAAACACTCTTAGGCCACATGAAGATCTCATTAAAACCAGACTCGAAGCTAGTGAAACAAAGACCTTATAGATTGAATCCGATGTACAACGTGGATCCGATGATGCGTGGCTCATATGCCAGATCTTGGATCGACGATTGTGCGTGCAATGTACTTTGGGCAACAGTTTCAAATACTACACACCAAACAAGCTACGTGACATAGTTCTCAAAACCACTGCGTAGTGCACAAAATATTGAGTTTGTTGTGCGGTGTGAATACACACACTTAATGAAATGATTTATAAATGTGGAATAACACAATGCTATGCTTAGCACATAAATTCATAAATAAGACAAAAACTTGTCAATACATAAAATGCTTGATATTAATGAACTTCGGCACAGTGCGTGTGATTATAGAATACAATGACATAGATGAGTTTCGGCTCCAATGACTTCTTCTACTGATTTCATAGACACAGAGCTTGTGCTTAAACTTCTTCAACTCCTCAGTTGCTACTGGTTCTTGGTTGTTCTCTCTACCTCTCTTTTCTGATGTGCATCAACTGCTTCTCTTCAACATCATCGACTAACTAAACGACTTGGACTTATATGAAATTCGATTGAGATTTTCTACAGAAGCTAAGACCGAATCAACAATAAAAACTACCATTAATACGACTGACTCTTCAACCACTTAACTAAACTCGAGAAGATAGAGATCGGCTCCATTTATAGTTTCACCGTTGGCTGAATGACTTTGAGTAAATGTGTGACTTTGCACTTACAGAGTATCACACTGACTCACTAACAATTCGACTACTGACAGATTGACTGACAAACAAATCGATTTGTAATTACAATTTCCAACACTCCCCCTTAATTATAAGTTGGTGGGATTACGAAAGAAAATTTACATCAAAATTTTGAGTTTACATTTTTACTGTCACTCATATGTTATTACATAGACTCCCAGACTACTGCGCAGATGTTGAAATGCATCTCTTGCTAAGGTCTTTGTGAAAATGTCTACAACTTGTTCTTTTGACTTGCAAAACTCTAAACAAATCTCTTTGTTATTCACCAATTCTTTGATGAAGTGATACCATGTATCAATTTGTTTGGTTTCTTGTGAAACACATGGTTCTTTGATAACATGATGGCTGAATTGTTGTCACAAAAAACTTTTGTTGGTTCCTGTTGTTCCTGCAACAAATCTTTTAACATCCTTCTCATCCAAACTGCTTGACAAGTTGTGCTTGTAGCTACGACATACTCTGCCTCTGCTGAAGAAAGAGTCACTATGGGTTGCTTCCTTAATGCTCATGATACCATACCTGTTCCAAAATGAAATGTGTATCCTGAGGTACTTTTCTTGTTATCTACGTTGCCTCCAAAATCATTGTCAGTGTATCCATTGAGTCTGAAATCTTCTAAAGTGGAGTACTCATTAGTCCACAAATATCTAAATGTGCAATTTCCAGTGGAGCATTTGCTCTGTAAGACTTGCCAACTAGAAATGATTTTCTGTGTTGTTTTTCAAATATGCAACCTTCACATATCCTTTCTTTTTTTTCAATCAATGACAAACCATTTATCATATCCTTTGTGTGTAGCAACTTTAGACCCCAAAAGTTCAAATGTCCAAATATGAAATTCCATAACTAGGAATCATCATGTATTTCAAATTGGAATGTTGCCTTCATCTCAGCGCCACATTCTCCTTTCTTGATATTGCATGCACTATTTTCTTAATTGGTACCACGCACACTTTTTGATATAAATGCAGTGTCTAACTGTGCACTTTTTATTTTATCAATATCTTGTGTTTTATTCTTCTTCTTGGTTGGCTTCAATGTCAATGGGAACATTATGTTACTTGTCATCTGGATTTTTGAAATAAGTAGATTGCTTGGGCATTTATCCATAATCACACAGTGATTATCTTCCATGTAGATTATGTATCATTTTTGTAATAGTTGTCCCGTTCTCATCAGATTATGCTTCAGACCAGAAACATAATATACATCAGACATAACTTTAGTTTCTCCTTGCTTAGTTAAAATGTTTATACTTCCTTTGCCTAAGATAGTGACTTGGATATCTGTTCCAAGTGTAAACTTGGTTTGGACCGACTCATACAAACTAGAAAACAATTCTATGTTTCTTGTCATGTGGTTATTGTATCTTAAATCTAAATACCATATGTCACAAGGACTTGCTTGAGGAACATTGCATTCAAATAGGGATATTGTATTTGGTATTTCTACAGCGCGCGCCATAAACATAGGGAGAGTTTGATTATTTGCGATGTTTGAATGATCTTGACTTTGCTTGTTCTGAATATATTGTCTCTTTTTTCACTCATATGCATAATGTCCATACCTTTTACAATAATGGCATTGAATCTTTGATTTGTTAGTTCTCTGACATCTTGACTAACTGGTACTTGAGTTTTGACGTCTTCCATTAGTATTTCCAGGATTTCTACTACATCGATCTCTGACAGAAATTCTTCCTCTATGTAATGTTCCCCTGGCCAACCTCAGGTCGAAGTGTGCCACTCCATAGCAACCACTCATGCTCTGACACCAGTCGGTAACATTCTCAGTAATCAACTGAGTTATGCCACCTATATTTACTCTTTTTACTGTATGCAACTCAAATATATACATACAACATTCTTGCAGAAGCTTTAAAGTTAAACAACAATTTTCTTTCTATAATATACAACTTTTATATGGAAATAATAGTAACTTCAGATATGCAGCATTTACAGAAAATTACCCATAAGCACACAAGCAATCATAATCACATATATGCTANTGTATTTCAAATTGGAATGTTGCCTTCATCTCAGAGCCACATTCTCCTTTCTTGATATTGCATGCACTATTTTCTTAATTGGTACCACGCACACTTTTTGATATAAATGTAGTGTCTAACTGTGCACTTTTTATTTTATCAATATCTTGTGTTTTATTCTTCTTCTTGGTTGGCTTCAATGTCAATGGGAACATTATGTTACTTGTCATCTAGATTTTTGAAATAAGTAGATTTCTTGGGCATTTATCCATAATCACACAGTGATTATCTTCCATATAGATTATGTATCATTTTTGTAATAGTTGTCCTGTTCTCATCAGATTATGCTTCAGACCAGAAACATAATATACATCAGACATAACTTTATTTTCTCCTTGCTTAGTTAAAATGTTTATACTTCCTTTGCCTAAGATAGTGACTTGGATATCTGTTCCAAGTGTAACCTTGATTTGGACCGACTCATACAAACTAGAAAACAATTCTATGTTTCCTGTCATGTGGTTATTGTATCTTAAATCTAAATACCATAT
Organism: Picea mariana; assembly: GCA_032191745.1. Classification (NCBI taxonomy): domain Eukaryota; kingdom Viridiplantae; phylum Streptophyta; class Pinopsida; order Pinales; family Pinaceae; genus Picea; species Picea mariana. The sequence goes on from JASDQU010260869.1 coordinate 13,771, forward strand.
GTCACAAGGACTTGCTTGAGCAACATTGCATTCAAATAGGGATACTGTATTTGGTATTTCTACAGCGCGCGCCATAAACATAGGGAGAGTTTGATTATTTGCGATGTTTGAATGATCTTGACTTTGCTTGTTTTGAATATATTGTCTCTTTTTTCACTCATATGTATAATGTCCATACCTTTTACAATAATGGCATTGAATATTTGATTTGTTAGTTCTCTGACATCTTGACTAACTGGTACTTGAGTTTTGACGTCTTCCATTAGTATTTCCAAGATTTCTACTACATCGATCTCTGACAGAAATTCTTCCTCTATGTAATGTTCCCCTGGCCAACCTCAGGTCAAAGTGTGCCACTCCAGAGAAACCACTCATGCTCTGACACCAGTCGGTAACATTCTCAGTAATCAACTGAGTTATGCCACCTATATTTACTCTTTTTACTGTATGCAACTCAAATATATACATACAACATTCTTGCAGAAGCTTTAAAGTTAAACAACAATTTTCTTTCTGTAATATACAACTTTTATATGGAAATAATAGTAACTTCATATATGCAGCATTTACAGGAAATTACCCATAAGCACACAAGCAATCATAATCACATATATGCTAAAATCATAACATAGGCATGTAGATAACAAAACAACATATCATTTTATCATACAATTGGTACTTATCTTAGAAAGACTGTCACCAACTGCTTACAGATCATCCACGAACCTCCCAGCCATAGACTACACTGTTCATCACTCTCAACAGTGAGTCACCCCCGAGCTGGGACTGAACTCCACCTAGGGTAAAGGGCTCATATCCAGGTTGAGGCTCAAGGACAATAGGAAAGACTATGTCTCAGGTGCTCACTCAACTAATATCCTACAACCTCTCATTCCCCACATGCCTGTCCCACCTAAGGAAGTGTGTCCCTTCTCTGCTTAATAGTCCCTCAGCTTCCCCACTTTCCTTCCAGGGCTTCAGCAATAGGCTAGACTGAAATTCTCAGAGCATTGTAGCCGCAATTTAGCACCTTCGGGAATCAATCCCCAACAATTCTCTCACTCAAAGAACTATTCACGGGCCTAAAAACCCGCTTATTCAATCCCTCTCCAAGCTAACCAGGTACATGAACCAAAAGGAGATATGGGAACAGGTTTCAGAATGGTGAAATGGTTGTCTCAAGGATA
>JASDQU010260870.1:5489-15660 GCA_032191745.1 Picea mariana
CAGTGCAGCTTGGGAAATAATATCATCGAACATGAGTGTGATATTTCCCAAGGTATTCGTCCTACATCTGGGGGGTATGAATATACGACATGTGAATAAAGGAGTTGAAGTCGAGCATGGTAGAAATCGTCTGATTACCTATCATTAATGGATATCATTAACAAATGTGAGGGAATGAATTGATGATGATGATGGAACCCAAGATACCTAGTACAATCTACAAAGTTTGAATAAAGGAGTTGACATCGAACACTTGTAGATTTATTCAACAGGAGCCAATGATGTAAATCTAGTATCGAAATGCAAGGAGACCTGCCACTGATGTCTACAAGTCCCAGAGTACTCATGGGTCTCTAGATTTCAATCCTAGATAATGAGTTGTAGTCGAGAGGGTGAAATCCGTCGAAGGAGGGCCTTGATGTACCTCCTATCAATCGACATGAAACATGTAAGGGTAGATGGTGTGAAGATAATAATAATAGAGCATAACTGACATAGGGATGGTTGGGAGAAAGAGGCAAAAATGGACAGCATGTGTATGAGATAGGGAAACTTCCCTTGAAGAAGTATTCACGACAAATGGCTTGACATGGCTTCATTAACTCAAATGAATACCATGATAATTGGTCATGGACCTATGATTGGAACATGACACAATGATAGAAATGGTTGTCAATGAGAGAATGGAGGACTCGATTGTTGTATGTGATGATAGAACAAGTTCCTTGTTCAAGGGAAACTCAAAGTATTGAAAATATGTCGGATAATGAAGATAACAAGACGGAAAAACCCTCTAAAAATTCCCCACCATGATTGGTGAGTACCTCTTTCTAGTTTTATGAGCTGGCGGAGGATAACAGATGCTTGATATACCTCATCTAGTGATGAGTCCCTCGACATGTTATTAATGAACCCGAGGAAGGAGGGGTTCCGTCCCATATGTGGGTCCTTCGATGTAAATTTTAATGAGTCCAAAGAAGGTAAAATCGATGGCCTTTTCATGTTTAGAGAGTCTGAAAAGGTTGTAAAAAAAACTCCATACGAAACATTTTCGTAAAATTAGTCTCCAGGTTCCAAAAAAGTATAAAATGATATCTGGGAGAACTCTCCTAACCAAAATGGCTTGGGTGTTCCTTTTTCATAAGCAGACTGGTGAAATCGAAAAAGGGATAAATTATTTCTCAACATAAGTGCTTTCTAATTGAATTTAACGAGCGTGAAATAAAAAGATATTACTCAGCAATATTTTCATTTTTTCACCAGTTCAAAAAGATCTTAAAGAGTTATCCATGATGAGGTCCTTTTTCGTAAGTAGTCTTGTTGACCAAAATTTGGTCATCTATATTTTCCTACTCTTGGATTCATAARATCATTGATATCAAAAGAAGACATTTTTGAACTTTTATAAGTTCACTCTGCAGCCCTCRGTCTCAACTTCACCGYGCTTTTTTCGGATTAGAAATTCGTTTTTGTATGCCTAAGTTATTCAAGATCTAGTCTAAAGGTCCGAAGGAGAGATTATGAAGAATTTTTCTAAGTATCATGTTCTCCTCTCCATTTTTGAATTACGAAGTACTCTCATCACTTATTTCCCTCACCTTCCATCTCCACACTTCACCATTTTTCTCTTTTCACCACTCTTCTCCATATGCTCCACTAGTCTCTACACTTAGACATTTTTGGGACTCTTCCTTCATCTCCTCATCGGGTTCGTGGGTTGGCAAACTCATATATTCCCTTATCTTCTCACACTCTCTCGCTTGCCAACCCACTATATACATATTAAACTCTCTACCTCTGATGCCTACATTTCCCCCCTTACCTCCCTTCTCATTCAAAATTTTAACACTTAGTCATATTTCAGTGATTCACGGGTTAGCGGGTCTTCATCCCCATCCAATTTCCTATGTCACAAGTCCGACCGACTCCCTTGTGATATTATACTTAGTCTTTTTTCCAACTTTGCGAGGTTGATCCTTCATTCTCCAAGTTTTATGATCTCCACTTTGCACCCAAAATTCTGTGATCCTCATTACAACCATCATATTTGTCGCAGGTACCGAACCCCTGCGTATTTCTTTTCTCCCGCATGCAAGTCCGACCAACTGATTTTCTACACTTAGCTTATTTTTTATCATCCATAACCATGGGTTCGCGGGTTCCCAGGTTCATGAAAATTTTTATATTCAAACTCTCTCTCGTCCGTCTCCGCAACCTACAAACTGCAGGTTCATGAAAATTTTTACATTCAAACTCTCTCTCGATCATCTCCGCAACCTAAAAACTACCTGTTGATTTTTCATAAGATAGGTTAAGCATGAATTTCATTCCATTTTAGCATTTAACTTAACCATAGACAATAATGTTGCAGCAACCAAGATCACAAGAAGAAACACCATGCACAAGAACACAAGAAGTATCCTGGAAAACCCTTCTCAACAAGGGAAGAAAACCCAGCCAAATCCTTTGCTATATTCTTCAAGAGAAATACCTTCACCACCAAGAAAGACCTAGCACACAAGAGGGTGCTCAAACCCTAGAAGACTAGTGCCCAAGAGACATGTGCACTTTTCCCAAGTAAATGTACTTGCTGAAATTTCCAAACTCACATAAAAGATATGTCTCCACAATAGGGATTTTACCTTTACTTATACTAACCTAAACATGTCAATAGAAGTGTCTATTGGCTCAAAAGGGCCGACCTCTCTAAGTCACATTATAATAATAATAATAATTATTATTATATTATAATTATATTATAATTAATATTAACCAGATTAATTATCTTTTACATTTATTATTAATCACATTAAGGTGGGGATGATCTGTACCCTTTACATTACAATTAGGGTTACAGGCAAGTCTGACTCTTGAACAATATATAGCAAAGGATMTGATACACTCAGTAGTGTTCATCCACTAGGGGCACATCCATAGGGATGTCATATCTCTGGTTCACTGCATTACATAGAAGAACCAAATCTTCACACTTTCACCTGTGCTCATCCACAGGCACGTCCACTCTACAGATCTTCTTTCCCACTACCTCACACAAGAGAATCATTTGGAGTCTTCTTGTCAACTCTTCTACTCAAAGGAGGCTAATATATCATCTTCATTTCTGTTCACATGACAATGCACCCAACACTTTGGGATTTCACATGTTCACCTTGTGCTCAGCCACATGCACGTCTAACTCAACAGCTCGCCTTTCCCACTGGATAATCATTTGGAGTTATTCTCAACGCTCTGAATGGAGGAGTTCATCTCTATGTTCCTAGCTCTATCTTAGGAAGTAACCACATACTCTTCTTAGGGGATTTCTCTCAGGTTTGTAAGCTAAGAGAAAGACTCACATAGCTGTAATGATCCACATCTCACAGGTTTGTAAGATGGATAATGTCTCACATAGATGCAATCATCAACACTCCCTCTCAGCTAGGGAGGCATTCTTTATCATGCCAAGTCTCACACATATGTATTTTTAATTTTGTCTTGGTTGGAGTCATCGACACTCCCTCTCAACTAGGGAGCCATTCTTCACGAAGTTAATTTGGTGAAGATATCTACAATCTGCTCATGTGTAGGAAGGTACTTCATGTGTACGATTTTCCTCTGCATCATATCTCTGATATAAGGATATTTCATCTCATCATGTTTCAATACATCAGGAAACACTTGGATCTTAAGGAGATTTACTCACGACTCTTGGTTATCATCATAGGATCCATCTCATGGTCAAGTAAATATGTCAGAAGTTTGTGAAGCCACATTGCTTCGCACACTCGATGTTATATACTCTACATCTATGGTACTCAAGGCCACGGATTTTTATTTCCTACTACATTAGGAAACCATGGAAAAATTTATGATAGAACATCAATCAAATGTGATTTTCTGGTTCACTGTACTTTCTCCTCAATCTGAATCGACATATCCTGCACATTCAAGTTCACACTGGAGGCATAACTTAGGCCATATCTCGTATATATCTCAATACATGTTCTGATGTTGTCTAGTGAGTCTGTCTCAGTTGACTTGTGAAAAGACTAAGTACATTCATTGCATGGCATGAATCAAGTCCGGTGTTAACTAGATACATCGGTGATCCAATCAGCTATGGATCAATCTCGTTTCAATCATCATCAATCTTCTTCTTTAAATCCATCACGGTGGATTTTTCATTTTTTCATATTGAACTTCTTTAATATTTTTACTATATATTTTCCTTGACTCAGGAAAATCTCATCGGTCCTCTGTCATACTTCTTGTCCCAAGAAGTAGTGCATCATACTGAGATTCTTCATCTCGAATTTAGAAGTCAAGGATTACTTGTATCCAACAACAAGGATTTCTGAATAAGTCATCATGATCACGCTCTCATCACCAACACTGTAATGATATAGGTTTGGATCAACAACGCTCTTGCTGAAATCCAAACTCATCAAGAATCTATTTATCTAATATAGTTTCCAACTCATGGATGGTAGTACGGATGGAAGTGTATCAGGTTCACTGGATCAAGTGTCTCATCATAGATAACTCCCTATGTTTGTGATAAATCTCTGGCTATAGATCTCGTTTTGTATTTATCAACACTTCCATCAGTTGTATGCTTCATCAAATAGATCCACTTGGAAGTTACCACTGACTTCCCTTCTGGTCCCTGAATAATGTCTTATACATCATTATTTAAGATATATCGGTATTCTTTTGTTATGTCATATTGGCATACTTTTTCTNTGCTGAAATCCAAACTCATCAAGAATCTATTTATCTAATATAGTTTCCAACTCATGGATGGTATTACGAATGGAAGTGTATCAGGTTCACTGGATCAAGTGTCTCATCATAGATAACTCCCTATGTTTGTGATAAATCTCTGGCTATAGATCTCGTTTTGTATTTATCAACACTTCCATCAGTTGTATGCTTGATCAAATAGATCCACTTGGAAGTTACCACTGACTTCCCTTCTGGTCCCTGAATAATGTCTTATACATCATTATTTAAGATATATCGGTATTCTTTTGTTATGTCATATTGGCATATTTTTTCTCCTGTTGCTTCTCTAAGACAAGGAGGCTCAACATCAATGAAGTGGCTCATGACTGAAGGATAGCTTCGAAAATCTCTTTTGCTTTTTTGGGATGTGCCTTGAGAGGCTTGTATGTTTCTCTGCCTCTTGTAGAGTGAGTCTGTGTAGGCCTTTTATTCCCTACTGTAATATCTCTCAACATATCATCTGGATCAATTGGAATAACGTATGTCTCCCTCTGAACTTCTGAAGGGGGAGAAGATATTTTCTTAATGTCAATATTCATCTGATATTATCTTGATCTTTGAAATACTATCTCTTCTTCAAGGACAATGGCTCTGCTTGTCTCAATCTGTCTCTGTCCAAGGATGTTGATCTAGAATGTTTTTGAAGATTCAATGTATCCTTTCTTTCTAAAGGATCTAGCTTGGACTTCTTCTCTTTGGGTACATGAAAATACACTGGGCACCCAAGTAACCTGAAGTGTTCAATCTCAGGCTTCATTCCAGTGAAGACTTCTTCGGAAGTTTATGTTTTTCAAAGTATGGTGAAGACTCATGTTCTGAACATATATTGTGTCATGCATGCTTCTTCTCATAGAATCATAGAAAGATTTTGATCTTGCATTATTGCATTGGTTGTCTCAATGATGGTTCTATTCTTCCTCTTTCTCAAATGGTTTTGAATCCCTCTGATTCAAGTAGTTCCCTATGAAGGATAAACATCTTCCTTTGTTGTTAACCTGTCTGGAACGAGAAAATAGGAGGAACCAAAACAAGAATATCTCCTAAAGGAGAATAATGAGTACATCTAAAATCAAAACAATTTTAAGGATTGTTGACACATCTACAACACCTACTTGTAATGTAGCAAAATTTTAGAAATATGGGTTAAATAAATGACAATTACAACAATCAAACCTAGAGTCTTTACTTCTAGTGTGTTGTTCCTATGAATGCACTGAGATCCTTCAGGATCCATGACTTCAACAAAAGGTTCCTTCCTCCTGCAATTTCCCTCATGACAATGATAACAAATCATATATATATACAAGTTCATACCTAAGGGTGTTGATATGATTTCTCCAATGGCACATGGCTGATATTTGTCCTATGACATATTCATGAAGGAGGTATGTCACAGTGACACTCTTTTGTGTCACCCACAATAATTATTCCTGGAACTGGGTTTGCTTGAATCATCAAGATTTCCTCCCATTATGATTTTGCTCATTTTTGGATTCTTCACAAACCCTTGTCAACTTGGCTAGTAAACCTAACGAGTAAGCTAGACTATCACTTTTAGGTTTAGTTGGACTTATGACTGCCAACAATAATCCTTTGAAATATAGGAGAACATTGGTGAGCTGAAGAGCTCCTTCAATGAGTTGTAGAAACCCTAATTCTGAAATTTCTACAGAAATTAGTGAAACCCTAGAAACCCTAGGGCCAAAAAGTCAAAATGCTTGAAAATGAAATATGAAGCTTGTTGGAGGTGCGTTTAAGGAGACTATACACTCCTATGCACTTTTTATCCCCAACGTCCAAGTGCCAAGTGTTGAAACTACTCAAAGAGGTAGGTCGTACGAAATTTTTGGAAACCCTAGGAGGGTCGTACGACTTTGCAGAAGAGAGAGAGGATGACTGAAATTTGCTTGTGCAATGGGTTCTTCAAGACCTATGCTCTGATACCATGTTGATTTTTCATAATCTAGGTTAAGCATGAAGTTCATTCCATTTTATCATTTAACTTAACCATAGACAATAATATTGCAACAACTAAGTTCACAAGAAGAAACACCATGCACAAGAACACAAGAAGTATCATGGGAAACCCTTCTCAACAAGGGAAGAAAACCCAGTCAAATCCTTTTCTATATTCTTCAAGAGAAATACCTTCACCACCAAGAAAGACCTATCCCACAAGAGGGTGCTCAAACCCTAGAAGACTAGTGCCCAAGAGAGGTGCACACTTTTTCCAAGTAAATGTACTTGTTGAAATTTCCAAACTCGCATAAAAGATATGTCTCCACAATGGGGATTTTACCTTTACTTATACTATCCTAAACTTGTCAATAGAAGTGTCTATTGGCTCAACATGGCTGACCTATCTAAGTCAAATTATAATTATTATTATTATATTATTATTATTATTATTATATTATAATTAATATTAACCAGATTAATTATCTTTTACATTTATTATTAATCACATTAAGGTGGGGCCAACCTGTACCCTTTACATTACATTTAGGGTTATAGGTAGGTCTGACTCCTGAAAAATATATAGTAAAGGATCTAATACACCCACTAGTGCTCATCCACCAGGGGCACATCCATAGGGATGTCATATCTCTAGTTCACTGCATTACACAGAAGAACCAGATCTTCATACTTTCACCTATGCTCATCCACATGCACGACCACTCTACATATATTCTTTCCCACTGCCTCACACAGGAGAATCATTTGGAGTCTTCTCGTCAACTATGTTTCTCAGAGGAGGCTAATACATCATCTTCATTTATGTTCACACGATGATGCACCCAGCACTTTGGGATTTCACACATTCACCTTGTGCTCAGCCACATGCACGTCTAACTCAGATCACCTTTCCCACTGGATAATCATCTGGAGTTGTTCTCAACTCTTTGAATGGAGGAGTTAATCTATACACTCCTAGCTCTGTCTTAGGCAAGAACCAAGTACCCTTCTAAGGGGCTTTCTCTCAGGTTTGTAAGTTGACAAAAAGACTCACATAGCTGCAATGATCCACATCTCACAGGTTTGTAAGCTGGAGAATGTCTCACATAGATGCAATCATCAACACTGCCCCCTTGACTTATGCTACCTACAATTCTCCCTTCACTTACCCTTCCGCCTGCTCTCCCATACTTAACCATTATTCCAAAAAATTCCCCATTTAAACCATGAACCAATAAGAACATTCCACATGGAAGCATGTAATTGTGACACATGAAAACGTGTGGAGGGAGACACATGGAATATTATTATTAGAGACATGTGGAAATTTATTACAAAGACACATGGAATTATATGAATGGTTGATTCATCAATGACTGGGCGTGAGGTGGACGACGACAGGATTCGAAAATTATTATTTTATTCAATAGTTTTCTAAGGAGGTGGACGACGACAAGATTCTCTCATATTTCTCATGAAGATTATATGGATGCGTTTATATACTATTAAGAAGATTGTCTGTGATGTTGATCACAATTTAATTCTTATGTTGGATCCCTCCTTCAATATTTTCTTATTGTAAAAATATTTTTGTTGAACATAAAGATCGTATTGGGTTATTGAAGAACCGTTTTCATATAAATCCAAGCAATAAATATTTGGGGTCTTCTATCTAGCACTCTCCTTTCTCCAAGATATTCAAAGATATATCTTTTAGCCAAAGAGGATAACCACCTCTCTAAAACGAAGGGGGACTAATGTCCTCATGAGGTTTTTGTTTCGGTCCCGACGAATTCAAGCATCAACAAGTCTGTCTGGTCCGAAAAATAGGTAAACATATACCAAGTGGACGTCTTTTCAAATCCATAGAACGAGTGTGAAAAGACAAGCATACTCGACAATCTTTTCTTATTTAAGGATTCTAAAAACAGATTAAAGAAAACTCCATAGAATGGGTCCATAATTTATATTGATAGTGTTCTTGACAAAATATCGATTAGTATGTGGTTCCAAGAGTAAGAATAAAGATAAATGTCCAAATATATGAAGAAAAGGAGCTATTTCTAGTGTGAAAAGGGTTAAAATGAAGCCACATATAGAGTAAAAATAGATTTTTTACCTCATTTTAATTATTTACCTTTGTGAAAACTTGAAGAGCCCTTTTCTTCACAAAATTTGTAGCAGTGATTGCGGGTATTGGAGCTACGGATATTGCAGCCTTCATTCACCAAGTAAGAGGTCGGGTCCCAACTTAGAAAACCCATATTTCAGTTTTGCATTTCATTCAATTTTGTATGTGTTGCAAGCCTTGAATTTTTTAAGAGTGTGTGGTCGCACCTGGGCTTCTTTAGGGGGGATTTGTATTGTGCAGATGAGGGAAATCGGTCGCTCCCGGGACATAGCCAAGGAGCGACCAAGAAAGATGGTCATGACCGGTCACTCTATGTACCAAAGAGGGGTGCAACCGAGTGGATTTTTATTCATATCCAAATAATATCGAAATAATATCCGGTGGTGAAATCTGATTAATTTCTAAGTTTCTAAAGTGGGGACAAGGGGGTCCCTTGGGTGCCATGTGTATTAAAGGATACGTGCATATATATTTGGGAATATAGTGTAATTCCCCATATTTTTGGCCATTATTCATTCACCACTTCTTACCTTTCACTCCTCCATGCTTCCATCATTTTTTGTCGATCGATCCATCTAAATCTGTTTAAGATTTTTTCATCATAGACTTCTCAATCTAGTTAGGGGTGATGGACCTATATTCCAACACTCTTTTCCTCTATGTTTCGGATTTACAAACGTAGAATTTCTTTACCCTTCAATAACTTGTGGATCAATTATGGGAGGAGAGTGGACATTCCCATTACTAGTTTATGGAATATATGAATGTCCAACAAGAGGTTTCACCATGGGAAATTTTTCACCAAAAGGTTGTGCACCAGTTGTCTTTCTAATTTCATCCATAGTGTAATCATATCCAAGAAAATCCATCATCATCTAGTCATCCACAACAACTTGTTTTAATGAAATAGTTATAGGTTCACTAGAGGTATGAACTAGATTGGCCTCTAATAAAATCCTATGTTTTGTTTGTGTTGATGGAGGAGAAACAATAGTGCCATTTATTTTGCTAGAATTGGATTGGCCTATGTTGAAAGCTTGTGTTTTTCATACCTACCTCGATTACGTAGGTTCCCCATGGTTAAAGGGGAAATTTTCCTTCCAATTATACAACAAGACAAAAAATGCCTTCCAAATACACCAAAAGACCAAATATTCCTTCCAATTATACAACAAGACAAAAAATTCCTTCTAATTACACCAAATACCAAAAATGTCTCCCAAAAGTTTCCTTCCAATTCCACAACGAGACAAAATTTGCCTTCCAATTAGACAAGTTGAAAATTTCCTTCCAATTACA
>JASDQU010260874.1:0-10327 GCA_032191745.1 Picea mariana
CAAGATATTATTTGATGAAGTATTGAACCCATTATTCAAAATAGTAAAACTTGCTAATGAGCAAAAGAAAGAACACATAATCATAATTTAAACGAAAGTAAACAGTTGATAAAAATTAACGTTTTTGTTTAAATTGAGATTTCTATGCTCGTTTCAAACTTTTGACATATACTCTTGTAATGAATGTCTCATACTATAGTGAATGTCTTAAGTTTGTCTCAAAGCAAGCCAAGGTATGGAACTATTTGAAAAGGTTGATTTTGTAGCTCATTATAATTATCAAGATTTTAATGGGGGCGCTTTAAATTTTGTAAAAATTTAGGGGGAGTTGTTGGGGCCCAACAGGGTTAAGACTTATAAGCATTAGGGGTCATAATTTTTCTCTGCTTACATTAAGGGTCATTATGGTTGGGGTGATAAAATTTAAATTGATTAGAGATTAGGGGTTAGTTGTGAGTGACTATAATGGTTATGGGTTGTAGTGTTGTGGAATAAGAGATTATAGAGGTTGAGGGTCATATACAAATGGGTGAAAATTGCACATGTATTATAGAGGTTAACAAGTAGGGGTTACAAATATTAAGGGTTAAAATTGATTGGATTAGGGGTTATATGGAAGAGTTGTTAAGGGTTAAATGAATTAAAGGGATTAGGTGTTATAAGGTTTAAGGAATATAGGAGTTAATATTTATTGGTGCTATGAAATATAAATTATAGGGGTGATACGTGTTAAAGGGTTACATGTGTTGAAGGTTATAAGGGCTATAGTGTTTAAGTGATGATAACGGTTAAGACTTATAAGGATTAGAGGTTATGGTTAAGACTTATAAGAATTAGGGGTTATTGTTATAAGTGTTAATGGTTATGAGTTATAAGGGTCAAGGGTCATCAATTATGGATTACATGGGTAATAAGGTTTAATGGTTATAATGGTTATAGGGTTTAAGGTTTATAACTTATATGGGTAATAAGGTTTAAGGGTCACTACTGTTATAGAGTTTAAGGTAATAACTTATAGAGTTGGGCATATCTGTGTTATAAGAGTAAAGAGGTTATATGTGTTATATGCCTTAATAATTGAGAATTATAAGTGTTGGGGGTAATGGGTTATAGGGGTTATTTGCAATGTATAAAAGTTATAGACGTTATGAAATATATCACGATTTATATGGGTTAATAGGAATTAAGGATGACACGGGTTATAAATTAGGAGCTATAAAGAGTTAGACATTATAAGAGTTATATTAGAGGTTATGGATGGTAGTGGTTACAATACATGGTGATTATATGGTTATGGGTTATATAATTTAGAGGTAAAGTATTAGATGTTATATGAGACAAGGGTTAAATGAATTAAAGGGGTTAGGTGTTATAGGGATTAAGGGATATGGGAGTTGGTATTTATATGTGTTATGCCATATATAGGATGGGGGTTATAAGTGTTAAGGGTGATGGATCTTATTGGTTACAAGGGCCATAGAGTTTAGGAGATGATAAGTGTTAGGAATTATAGGCATTGGGGGTTATAATGCCTATTGCTTATATTAAGGGCCATTGTGGTTGAGGATGATAATATATATATGTATTAGAGATCAGGTGTTAGGTGTGAGGGATCATAGCTATTAACAATTATAATGTTATATGCTAGGGTTTTAAATATTAGGGGATATTATTAGAGGTATATGAGTTAGGGGATATATGGTTTATAATATTCAGGTGCTATAGGGGTAAGGAATTTTAAGATTTAGTGGCTATGAGTGATAGGGATATAGGCCTATATGGTTATATCTGATATGGGTTATGTTTTATGATAAGGGTTCAAGTCATAGAGATTATAAGTACTTCGAGTCAGGCTGTATAGAAGTTATAAGGGTTAGGTGTGAGGAATTGTATTAGTTATGTCATTATGTCTTAACCCCTAATGACATTCTTTTTCCATTATGAGTTTTTTCATACTAAAATAGGTTCTTGGGGCCCTAGAAATATTGGAAGGACAAAAGCCAATGTCTTATACACTAAAAGATGCTTTTAAAGATCATGAACCATGCATAGATTCTAGCACCAGACATGTCTTGCAAAGGGGATCTTTGACCTACAGGGGCATATGCGTGTCATTACAAGGTTTTATGTGTGAGGGATGTAAATTCTTGTGACCCTAGTGATATTACAATGATAAAAATGAATGAATTGGGGCCTAAAAGATGCTTTTAGGGATTATAGTACTTGCACATGGTGCCAAACCACCTAAGAAGCCATGAACACACATCTTTGGCCCAAGAGTGTAATATGAGCACCATTCAAATTTCTACATTTCATCTTTTAACACCATATTTAAATTCATTGTGCAAGTGCCCATATAATCCCTTCAACTCAAAGGAACCTTGTTTATTCAAATTTCCATTACCACTAAAGTGTCCTGAGAGGCCACCATGACTGTGCATCAACCTCAAGGTTAGTGGGTGAGGACATTTAGGGGTTTGTGCATTAATTAAATGATCAATTTTAGGCTAGGCACTCAAATGATTTGACCATACACTTGTTGGCGTAGAAGTGATCAGACCAAGGTCGTCTTATAGTTTCCAATAAAATGTACTGAAGTAAATTAGAGCACTGACATTTTCATCTTCCTAGGAGGGAAGAAGTCTCACCTGAAGCACAATCGAGACGAGAAAGAGAGGGAAGGGTAAGGAGAATACTTAGACAAATCTCTAAAGTACTAGGAGTCATATTAGTCTTTCACAATCTAGTTTAAGCCTGTAACATTTCTAAACGTTTCCTAACCGAGAATGAAGAAAATAGAGTTGCAAGGATATTCATAAGCAAGCTAAAACCAATTAAGCGTATTAGACATAAAGATAGCATACCATTCAATACATTCAGAAGACTAACTAAACAAGTTATCTTCAAGAAAATTTGGGTCTCCCATTATATTATCATATAACCTGTTTCTTCTCAGAATACAAGATCCGATTGAGTTACATATACAAATTGGTCATGCCAAAGCTAATAGAAAATGCTCTGTACTACTGAGAGACAAGGTTACCTCAACACCTTGCTCTTTCAACGCTACAACACGACATGAATCCATTACATTCTCTGTCTGGATCCGAACTCAAAATCCAGAACTTAATCTAAACTAACCATATGGACGGTAACAACAATGACTCTAGCAACAATAACAATCCCAGCCCAACCCCCTTTACAATCATATGGATCCCCTATATATATATATATAATCTGATCTAGGTTTGCTGGTTGAGAGCCCGAGAGTTATCCCTTCTTCTTGATCTTGTTGCAACTTCTTTCTTCAAAATTGATGTTGCGTTGTTCGTCCAACCACTTTTTGTTTCTTCCATTTAGTCCGTTATCCAGCTCCTAAGCAACTTTCACAAATTCTATTCACCAAAATGAAGCTGCAATATAACTTGCACAACTTCTACTTATCAAAACAAAGCACCCAACAAGCTCCGACCACAATCCTTGACTCACCCCGAGTCAAGTCTTTAACTTTTCCGTGGACTTTAGGTTGTATTGTTGTTCTTCCTTGCCTTTTGGTTCCACGTTGCTTCCATTTCCAGCTTGCACTGTTTCTTCTTTATCTTCTTCAAATGAAGGGCCCAACTTAGGTACTAGTTCTAGGGATTGTTACCTGACTCCTTGGAAGTTGTCCACTTTGTCGTGCCACTTTCTAGAAAGTAGTGAAGCTTCAACTATAAACTGTTGGGTGGCGTCTGTAATGAATTCTTTTGGCTTGGACGCAACTAGAGAGTTCCATTCTAAATCAGCTATGGCATCCACTTGATGCATTTGTAGGTAATCTGTATGGACTATAGGTCAAAATTATCTTAGTTCTTTCTTAGCCACAGTTTGAGCTTCAAATAATGCATTCAAATCATTGTCCGCTTATTGGATCTTGTCAATTTTTTCTTACTATTCTAGCGGATCTAGGGTGTTGGATGCTTCTTCATTAAGCGATTGGATGTGCAAGTGCAGGTTTGCCAATGTTTGGTTGCACCTCAAAATGATTCCCATCCAATCACCAACCTCTTTGAAAATGGTTGTGCACTATCTAGTCCTTTTATGCACAGTTACTCGTGCATTGTTTCCTTCCAAAACCACTTTTTCCAGTTACTCTTGTAGCTTCCTGGGTTGTAGTTCAACTTCTCTCTTACTGTCCCGTAACTGTACTTTGAGATCTTTCACTCGTTTTGTCAGCTCAGACCAGGCTACCTGAATTAATTCGATCTACTCGGAAATCTCAGTTGTTGCACTATTTTCTGGCAATTGTGGTGATGTCTTTCTGATTGTTGTCCAAGCCTTTGTTAACTTTTCCTTCACCTTCTCGACTTTATGGTCTGCCTAAATATTTAAGTATTCCTCGTGCATTGTTCGTGTCTACGCCAGTAGTCCTTCTTGCTTCCAGTAGTTGGCTTCTCATTCGGCTTGTTGGATCCTCTCCTCTAATTACTCAGTCGAGGATTTGATTATGCACACCAGTTGTGCTATCGGAAACTAAGCGAGTTCGCCAGATGAGGTAGGGACATCCAGGGGTAATCAGACTTGTAGTGGAAGTCCACTAGCCATCGAATGTTCAGAGGGTGTCTCCACCTCTTCTTCCTTTGGGGATGGACCTTGCAGTTGATGTGMAAGTCTAGTCTTCAGAGCCGTTGGAAGTAGAGGGAGAACCTCTGTCTTTGCTAGGCACAATTGTGACAGTTCTGCGCATTGCTGTGGATTTTGGAGTACTGGCTCCAACTATTTTTTAGGGATTTTGCACTCTGCCTTGATGTTGTGGGCGGTTCTATCTGAACYGRCTGTGTGCCTGGCTTTGTATGTAACAAAACTTATGGAGTCTCGCTTCTGATGATAGGAATCTCAAAATTGACCGTTGAGAGAGGATTCTGGGTGCCTAGAACTTGCGATTTTGGGGTGAATGATGGAATTTCTTGTCGTTGACTCTTTGTTGAAGGTAGCATGACCGAAATGGGTACCGACAGAGCAATTGGCTGGCTCAAGTCTTCAGTGGTAAGGGTAATGGGTTCTTCTACATTCTCAGAAGGGTCGTGGTTATCCAGTTGCATTGGCTCGAGGGATGTGGGTCGAGAGGGAACAATGGTCTCTTGTGTTGGCGATGGGGCTTGTTCAGTGATGATGGTCATGTAGGTAGTGGTGTCTGTCTTAGGATAATATGTGATGTTAATCACAATATGGGAAACATGAGTGGAGCCCCTAGTACGAGGTAGATCTGAGGATGTCGACTGTTGATTTATCACTTTGGCCGGGGAAACCTTGGTTTGAGTTTTTGTTATCGAGACATATCCTATAAATGAGGATTTCATTCACATCCTTACTTGATAAAACAACCTGTTTTAGGAGCTGCAGAAACACTGGCAATGTCCTCTTATTACGCTCTAGGGGTTCCTTGTCCTCTTCTTCTTCTAAGTCCGTCGACATTTAGACCTTCTGGTTCTTTGCTGCTCGGCCAGAACTTGGCCCTACTCCTTCTTCCTGCCCCCTTTTCTTCAGGAGCTCTAGTGGAAAGAGGTAATGCATACCAGACTTGCATGGGTTGCGCTTAACACTGGGCCATGACATGACTTCCTTATCAAAGACTTCTTCGTCCAGATAGAAGGGTTTCATCCAGATAGAAGGGTAACAACCTCATGTGGAAGTCCTCACGCTTCGCATGCCTCAACCAAACAAATGTGTAGTGGCGATTCAACCCAAATGCGATGTTTCGAGTTTTGATATTCAACAACTCTTGTGCTATGCACAACCACTGAGTTGCATTGATGGACTGGTTATACCACTTCAGGAACGATGCATTGTTGAACTCCATATTCTCTGAGTCCTACCTTGAGTGCCAAGGCTCRAACATCTTGKCTAGGAGGCCCTTATCTGTAGGTGAMAATTGTCTTCCTGAGGGTGACCGCCATTTCCACATTGAAAATGCAACGAGCAAGTATCCATATGTTAAAGTTCCTCCTTTCTCCTGAGCTTCCTCACAAGCAACTAGGAGTTCCTCTAGTAGATAGCTGCACCAGTTGAACACAACTCCATTTATGTAKAAGTCTGCTACTGAAAGAGCATCTAAGGTGCATTCRCCCTTGTAGTATGAGCRCATAACCTTACTAGCAATCACTTTGCAGGTTGTCTGGACCATCTCTGGTAGGATTGGGTTGATTTTGGTTGTACGTCCACCTTTCTGTGTATGGAGTTTCTCATACAGGCTCACTTTGCCCTTCTTCTTCCCATGCTTGCTTGGGCGTTAGAATCCTTTTGATACATCCWCACCCTCGAGGGATAATCTGATGAGTTGGTGGATGTCCTCGGCATGAATCATATATCTTCTATCGAGCCATAAGTTCCTGTCATGCACCCGACTGATAAAAAACTTGGTGCACTGCACAACCTTACCAGCAGTTCCGAAAACCAGGTTCATGATGGTGGAATTGAACAGGTTGATGAATTTTGGATTTCACACAAACTTCATGCCTCTCATTGCATCTCAAGACAAGTCCCATAATACACTAATATTCATATTCAGAAACAATACTTGGTCCTTCAGATCGAGGTTGAATAGTTTTACTTGCTCGACCTTTCCCTTGACATCTCCCATGATCTCAACCCGGGGATCACACGACTCATCTGGAATTGCCTATTTTGGAGATAAACTTAGGCCTCCTGTTTCTCTTGGCATTTTGGCTCTGGAATGCTAGGAAACTAGACAAGCTGAGTTGGGGCTTGGGGTCGCGACTGGGGAGTGAAATATTTGACAAACGAGATGAGGGTGCAGATAGCACAAGACAAAATATAACCGAGGTAAACAATAAATCTCGCTCGTGAGTTTCCAAGATCTTATAAGCGAGATAACTGGAGAGATTTGTAATTACTCCCAAGGACACTCATCATTAAACCGTAAATGCAATCTCATGCTTAGGTGTCCGACGAGACTGATAATGAGGTAAAATCTATAGAATGATCACAACTTTAATGAATGAGATGACAGGGACGTGGTCGACCTGAGGGATTATCGTTTAACGGTTGAGAATCCCAGCGGGGATACCAATGGAATCTATGCGTATCGCGCCTTTATGGCTTAACGAAAAGTTTTGACAGGTTATTGTAGCTACCCTTAAGGGTATGATTGGAAGCTATGTGCGTGGCACGTGGGTTGTGATACAATTCAAATTCTCCCTCCCTCCGACCATAATGGGGGTCCCCATCATATTTAATGACTTCATTTAATTTAATGGTGGCTCTTTCGATCCTATGCCACTGAGTAAGAAGTTATGCAAAAAAGCAATGCTTAGACTGAAAAAGAAGTACATGTCGTGGCTAAAAAATGAACACTACGATGTTATTAACTAAATTAAAGAAATTATAGGAAATTAAAATCTAACTACTGTACATGCTCCCTTGGACTGGAGCAACAGTCCTTTGGCTGAATCATGATAAATATAGGGTTTCAGGCAGGCACCATTCACCCATCCTGGTTGAAGGATACCATCCAGTTGCACTAGCTTGACTACACCAGAGTGTCAGATTTATGCAACTATGAATGGACCCAACCAATGCATGCACAACTTGCTTGGATGCTTCTGATATCGGTTGTTGTAGAGTAGTACCTTATCCCCTTCTGTACATATTTTGGACTTAATATGCCTGTCATGCCAAGCTTTCTGTCTAGCTTTCTCAACTGAATGATGAAAATCTACTAAAAATCTCACTTCCTCAAGTTCTTGCAAGTCTGCAATCCTCTGCACAACTGATTCATCATCTGTCATGTGTGTAGCTTGTGCTATATAGAGACTAGGGGTAAGAAACTCTGCAGGTACAACAACTTCTTTCCCAAAAACCAACTGAAATGGAGTATACATGTGTAGCTTCTTCGTGGTAGTCCTATAAGCCCATAAGACTGTTGGAACTCTATCATCCCAGTCTTCCCTATTTGTGCAACATACTTTTGTCAGTCCTCTTTCCAGAATTTTATTGAATGCCTCCACTGTACTGTTAGCTTGAGGGTGATAGGGACTACTCTTATTATGTTGTTAACGTTGCGATTTTGCTGCTGATAAAGTGACTACCTTGATCACTGGTCAGGATTCTAGGAAATCCAAACCGAGTGATGAGGTTCTCAAAGATAAATCTAGCAACTGTATCTGTCAAACAGTCTTGAACTGCCTCTGCTTCATCCCATCTTGTGAGGTAATCCGTTGCGGTAATGATGTATCTAACCTTTGAATGCTTAGCTGGTGGGTTCATTGGTCCAATAAAATCAACAACCCACTTCTCTAAAGCCTAAAGTTCTCTAACTGGCTGAAGGGGTAATTCATCTTTGCGTGATGGCTTTCCTACTCTTTGGCAGATGTCACAAGATCTAACATACTCCTTAACATATTTAAATAACATATCCCACCATAATCCAGCTTGAAGTACCTTATGTGAAATAAATTTACCTCCAACTTGTCCTCCTGCAACTCCACTATGGCATTCCCATAAGATATCTTGCCTTCCATGGTTCAAGACACATCTCCTAAGGATGTTGTATATTCCCAATTTGTAAAGTTGTCTTGCAATTAGTTGATAGTGTGTTGCGTGAACTACCATATGTCACTTTTGGGTTGCAGAGTAAGTTTCTGGGCAGGTCCCTGTACTGAGGAAGACAACAATGTCTTCAAGATACTCTGGGATGGCCTCAATTCGGAATAGGTCCACATCTTGGAGCTGATCATCCATTGCTCCACCACTTTCTCCTGATTCCAACCTGTAAAGGTGATCTGGATCTACATTTCATCTTCCTGGTTTGATAATTACTTCAAATAAAAACTCTTGAAAAAGTAGTAGCCACCTACAAATACTTCCTTCAAGTAATGGTTTATTGACTAGGTACTTCAACAGAGAGTGGTCAGTAAAAAACTTGAAATGAGAGCCTAACAAGTAGTGTCTAAACTTTTGTGATGCATAAATCATAGCTAGACCTTGCCTTTCGATAGTTGTGTAGTTACGTTCAACTTGCAAAAGTTTTCTATTGGCAAAGTAGATAGGGTGGTCCATATTTCCTTCCCTTGGTTGCACTGAAATGGCTCCCAAGGCAATGCTTGATGAATCCACATGTACATGGAATTCAATTTCCCAATTGGGAAATATCAATATAGGTGCAATACTTAGTTTTTCTTTGAGAATGTTGAATGCTTTGTCACACTTTAGTGTCAATTGAAATAGTTCAGACTTCTTCAACAATTTTTCTAGAGGTGAGGTGATAGTTGCATATCTTCTGATGAACTTGCGGTAATATCCTGTATGTCCAGGTGTAGAGTTCAACAATTTAGCACTTATAGGTGGCGACATGTTCATAATGACCGCAACTTTAGTTGGGTCTACCATGACTCCTTCTCTACATAAAATATGGCCTAGCAGATTGCCAGGTGGTACACAGAAAGTGCACTTCTGTAGATTCAAAGATATCTTCAATTCACGACATCTATCAAACATTAAACAGAGTATCCCTACATGGTCTTTTAACATGATGTATATTGTCCAATCATCCATGTATACTTCTACAAACTTGTGGATGAACCCTTGAAATGTTGCTATTACGATTCGAGAGAAGACTACAGGGGAATTCTTCAAGCCAAAGGGCATTACAGTGTATGCGAATGATCCCCATTCAGTTATGAATGTGGTCTTCTTCTTGTCTTCCTCTGTGATTATGACTTGGTGATATTCTGAGAATTCGTCTATAAATGAATAAGATTCTTTTCCCGCAACCTGGTCTAACACTTTATCACTGAAAGGTGCCAGAAACAGATTTTGCACACGTGCAGAATTCAGACTTCTGTAGTCCACATAGACCCGAATGTCTTCTGAATCTTTCTTGCTCTGGATAACTATGGGGCTAGTCCACTCTGCTTCTTCGATTGGGAAAATAAGTCATGCCACAAGCATTTTGTCCACTTCCTTCTTGACCTTCTCTTTTATTCTAGGATTAATTCGTTATGGTCTGTGCTTCACAGGTCTTGAGCTAGGTTTCAACTCGATTTTCATTTCTCCCATGTCTCCTTTTATACCTTTCAGTTCTAAGAACGTTTTCAAAAACACGTCCTCGTACTCCCACAAGACGCTGTGTACTTCATTCATAGTTTTCTTATCCCAGTAATCTCTTATAGAAGCTATCTTAGGATGCTCTGTACTCCCTATATTAACTTTTTGCAACTTTAGTGGATGGTTATAGGAGCTACATGTGTGACTAGGTATAATATCCTGAATTTCTCTATTGCCTTCCATTTCTTTAATGGTTAAGTTTCTAAGCTCTTCTAAGTCATCG
>JASDQU010260876.1:0-15909 GCA_032191745.1 Picea mariana
ACAATATGCTCATGTGTAGGAAGGTACTGCATATGTACTATTTTCCTCTGCATCATGTCTCTGATATAAATATATTTTATCTCAACGTGTTTCAATATATCATGAAACACTGGGTTCTCAAAGAGATTTACACAGCTCTGGTTATCATCATAGAATCGATCTTATGATCAAGTAATTTTTTTAGAAGCTTATGGAACCGCACTACTTCGCACACTCAATGATACATACTTTTCTTATTTGGTTTTCAAGGCCACATAGCTTTGTTTCCTGCTGCACTAGGAAACCATAACAACCTTCACGGTAAAACAACAACTAGATGTTCTCTTCCGGTACACTGTACTCTCTATTCAATCTGTATCGACATATCCTGCAAAATCAAGTTCACACTGGAGGCATATCTCAGACCATATCCAACTGTTCCTCATATATATCTCAATACATGCTTTAGTTCTATCCAATGAGTCTGTCTCGACTGAATCATGGATTGACTAAGCACATTAACTGCATAGCATGAATCAGGTCTAGTGTTAACCAGATACATCAATGATCCAATCAACTGTGGGTCAATCTTGTCTGAATCATCATCATTCATTTTCTTCAAATCCATCACGGTGGTTTTGCATTCTATCATACTGAACTTCTTTAATATTCCCACTGTATTTTTTCCTTGACTCAGGAAAAATCTCATCGGGCCTTTGTCATACTTCTTGTCCCAAGAAGTGGTGTATCATACTCAGATCCTTAATCTCGAAATCATAATTCAAAGCTTACTTGTATCCAACAACAAGGCTTTCTGAATAAGTCATCAAAATCAGGCTCTCATCACCAACACTGTAATAACATAGGTTTAGATCATTGACACTCTTATCGAAACCCAAATTCATCAAGAATCCATCAATCTGATATAGTTTCCAACTCATGGATGGTAGTACATATGGAGGTGTATCGAGCTTACTAGATCAAGTGTCTAATCATAGACAATTCCCTCTGTTTGTGAGAATCCTTTGGCTACAGATATTGCTTTGTATTTATCGACACTTCCATCAGTTGCATGCTTGATCTTATAGATCCACTTGGAAGTCACCACAAACTTCACTTCTGATCTCTTAACAATATCTTATCATTCTTTAAGATATGATGGTATTCTTCTGTTATGGCATCTTGCTATATCTATTCTTTTTTTGCTTCTCCAAGACAAGGAGGATTATAATCAATGAAGTGGATCATGACTGAAGGATAGCTCAAAAATCTATTTTTCTTTCTCAAGATGTGCCTTGAGGGGATTGTATGTTCTTTTGCCTCCTGCAGAGTGAGCCTATGTAGGTCTTTTATGTCCTACTAAAATATCTCTGGACATATCAACTGGAGCAACTGGATCAGCTGGAATAATGTCTGTCTCCCTCTGAAATATTGAAGGGAGAGAATGTATTGTCTCACTATCAATCTCCATCTAAGATTCTATGGATATTTGAAAGGCTATCTCTTCTTCAAGGACAACATCTCTGCTTGTCTCAATATGTCTCTAACCAGGGATGTAGATTTAGAATGTCATCGAAGATTCGTTGTTATCCCATAAATGTATCCTTTCTCCCTAAAGGTCTAGCTTGGACTTCTTCTCTTTGGGTACATGAAAATACACTGGGCACCCAAATATCCTGAAGTGTTCAATCTCAGGATTCACTCCGGTGAAGGTTTCATCGAGAGTTATGTTTTTCAAAGTCTGGTGATGGAACATCCCTGACCTTCCAAAGACCAGGCAATGCCACTACTGTTGAATATTCACATATAAATATAATATGCATTAAATAAAATTAACACATTTTAACATAGAGTTATTGTTACCATTCAGATTTAAATAGAATTAACAACAATTCAAACTTGCAACGGAATACATGATACATTTCAAGACATAGACATGCATCACATATAAATTAAGTGCAAAATTAATACTTATCTTTTGGCATAACACCACCAACTATGTGCAAACCTTCCATGAACCTCCCAGCCTTAGACCGCGCTGCTCATCACTCTCAGCAGTAGGTCACCCTCGAGCTAGGACTAAGATCCATTGGGCAAGGGAATCCTAGGCTAGGCAAGGTCAACAAGAAGACACACAGTTTATGAGGATGGATTCTCTCCCAGGAGCCACTTATTCCCACTGCTCACAGATTCTCATTCCCCACATGCATGTCCCACCCCAGGAGTATACACCTTCAATGTCACCAGGACAGTCCTTCGCCTGCTAAACCTCCCTTTCCTTGGGCTTTAGCAATAGGCTGGGCCAGAATTATCTGAGATCTATGGTAGCTATAGGACCCCTTCCATGAGTTCTCACTTCCTTCACGCACTCTCTCACCTGGAGAGAGTCGCTCATAGGCTTGACAACCTGCTTCTTCAACCACAACCACCTCTCTCACCTGGAGAGAGTGTTTCACACAGGCCTGACAACTTGCTTCTTCAGCTCCGTTCTAGCACAAGGAGGAAAACAATAAGGCTCAACAAGGAACATATGACGGTAGCCAATCATACTCAACCAAGGGACTATGTGGCCACAACAACCCACATTTATAACACACATGACATATACAATTACAATATGCTTAGGTTTAATAGAACACAACAACCCAAATGGATAAGCACGAACTTAGATTTGCAGTGTGGATAAACTAGGTTCACAAGACACACAGGAGACATGGCTTAGTCCATTGGTTTTTAGGGTGCGTGACAAGGAATCAACGCAGAGGTCGAACGCATACTCTCACGGCTTAGGCGAAGGATGCGTCGACTTCTCAGGAAAACATTACGGTTTTCTGGTTTTAGAGCTGTGTGAGGGTATGCAGTGATCATACATAGAGGCAACATGGTTCAGACAACCAACAGAAGAATGGAGGATGAACACCCATCACGGCTCAATTCTTGGGTTAAATTACATGTGCTTGGGTCGACACATGTCGCCCATGAAGATGCATGCACTCCATCAAGCATGCGTTCCATTTTCCAGGAACTTAGGATAAAAAATATACCTTTCACACCACTTTGGAATAATAAAAAATTATTATTCAAGGACTTAAGCCCTCAATCTTAGCTCCTCTTCCAACCTTTCGACCCCTTCTCCCTTACCCATTCTGTGGAAGCTTAGTCCCCCATCACTCTTTCTTCATGGTCGGTTGGCACGCAATGATGCTTATATATTATATTAATGATCTGCATAATTACATATACAAAATCAGGCTCCTGGCCTTAACACTTAGGCTCTTTGGCCTAATAAACACATAAGCCCACCAACTTATCAATTCTCGGCTCACCAGCCTACAAAACATGATTACAATTCATAATATAACTGAGGCACTACCGAGGGATATTACACTCCCCTCCCCTTATTTTTGCACTGTCCTCAGTGCAACTTTTACACAACATCAACAAGATTTCCAAAATATTCAAAAATATGTGGGTATTTTTCCCGCATAGCATCTTCATGATTCCATGTTGCATCCTCAGGATCGTACTAGGTCCACTGGACCTTTACAAGCCTTATGGATTGATTCTGAAGTTGCTTGCTTTTCCGGTCCAATATGCGCACCAGATGCACTTGAAAGACACCTTCTTGCTCCACTTGAATCACATTTTGATCAATAACATGATTAACATCAAGTATATATTTCTTAAGCAATGAAACATGAAACACATTATGTATAGTCATATATGCAGGTAATGCAAGCATATATGCAATGTATATATATGTATATACAGACAATTCTAATAACATTATAACCTGTATACAACATACACAACATACAATAAATAGAGAATTGTACTTATCTTTTGATTGAGAAGACCTTCCATATCACATGGTCTAGAACAAGGTACCAAACCTCAGCAACACTCCAACCAACGGTCTCTCCTTCCCCACATGACTATCCCACCCCAGGAGTGTGCACCTTCACTGTCACATAGTCCATCGACTGTTACACCTCCCTTTCCTTGGGCTTCAGTAATAGGCCGGACCGAAAGTCTTAGAGCATCGTGGCTCCCAGAGTTCCAACTACCCTCAAAGATTTCCAATCAGCATCTTCCCCAAGCTACTATTTGTAGTCAACATTCTAACTTTAATCAACATCATCTCATCTGCATCACCCACATGTAGTTATCATGAGAAAACATAAAAGAATTCATTTAGGAACTCCAATTAGTTCGAAAGGGAATTCAAATTTTATCCCCAAAACATGAAATTCTATTTCATGATTCATCTTGGCTGTTGCCATATTATGAATGCAGCTATCCTTGTGATTTTCCACAAGCACCAAACTGCATACCAATTTCCTGCAAGACTTCATCTTGGATACTGCCAACAAATTGTCAGTATTTTCTATACATCATAATTCAACATGTAGACACACCTTATGCAATGATCTTAGAGTTTCCCGCACCTAGCAATTCAATCACAATTACCAAACAACTTAACCAAATAGAATGACTCATCATTCTATGCATATGCATGTTCATAATTAATAACAGTAAGTTTATTATTTCAACTTTCTGAACATGAATTTTTTCTATAGACACTATTCCTGTGACTACCTGCCTTGCAACTTTTCTGTTGCAATGTTTAACAATTCCTGAAATGTTCTCAACTTCCCGAGTTAGCAACATTTCCACCATTAGTATAATTATTTTCATGCCAAAAACATATATACATGCACTCAAAAAATGCATTCAACAAAGTGCATTTAAGTATACAATTCCATCACTTACTATGCATGAGTACAATTCTCAATGCATACTTATTCAATGCACCTTGCATTGAATTACATAATGCTCTTTATCTCAGTCATGTATCTCACCACATAAGTTGGAATTCTGGCCAATGTGTTGACACATTCTCCACACACTTCCTATTGTCTTCCCAATTAATTGGATGCCTTTCTTTTCGACCCGAACACTACACCAAGAATATAATTCCGTGGTGTTCATTAGTGTTAGCAAAAAGGTTGTAGCCTAAGTTTTATTTAAAAGTAGGAAGATTTTAGTACCTGTGTGGCTCATAACCTTTCCATATCCAACCAAGTCCTGGTCTCATACATGACTAGCTTACTGGCATTTATTCATATAACCAGTTCTTATATTTAATTATTTGGTTATTACCCCATAACCAAGTTAACATGTCATTCTACTATGTCAGTGTGTGCATTTAGAAGCTAAAAATATTTGAATTAATACATGCCTCCAACCTGTTGGACAGATTATCATTGATGTCAACAGTCGAATTAATGATCTGTTGTTAATGATGAATTACCACAGTTGAGATTGTCATTGATGTCAACAGTGTGCAAAGATCGAAAGAGAGAACAGGAGAAGCGAATACTTGAATGATTTAAGCTTAGAAAGGCTGGCATCGATTTCAGAGAAAGGAGCCGTCAATAATCTTGATGGATGATAGATATTGTTGGAGACAACAGGAACAAATAGCCGTGGGCCGTTAGATCCAGCATAGCTTCAAGGAGGATAAGCACTAAACTCATTCAAACTCCAAATCTCAGGAGGAGAAGAGACGTGGACCGTTAGATCCAAAGCTAAAAATGGGGAGCGAAGTGGGTCGTTGATCCAACGAGAGTGGAATATCGGATATCGAGAAATCAGGAGTCGGCAGAAGGGAGGTGGTCTAACCTCTGAAATACCGAAACATGAAATTGCGATTAGATCCAGACCATTGGATCAAGGACTAATCTGAGTCATCGATTGAACAAGAAATGAACTTGTGAAATCATGATTCGCGAAGTCATTCTCAACCGTCAGATCATCCGAAAAGATCACAGCCATTGATCGTTCCGAAAAGATCACAGTCGTTGATCGTACCAAAAGGATCATAGCCGTTGATCGTTCTAGAATCATCAGGACCGTCTGTTGTCGGATGGCACATGGTGAAGGGTCATCGTTTTGTTGACTCAAAGAATGGAAAAGTCAAACGTAAGTGTTGTGGGAACTCGCGATATGCAAGGTTGCGAAGAGATCCTAACCGTCGGTTAGAAGGCGAGCACGTTGCACAAGATTAATGAACTCGGGAATCGGGGATTTGTGATTCAGAGAATCAGGGACGAGAGGTGTTCAAAACCCTGAAAGTCGAAGCTCCAGAAGTCAAGGAGGAAGACACGTATCAAGGACCATGTCATCTTGAGTGAAGTCAATGACATACCACGTCAGCAGAGCATGTCAACAAGGACACATGGCTTAGTCAGAAAGTGACAAGTGTCAAGTTGAAATTGGCATTTCAGGCACATGTAAGTCATGAATTAGAGGGACACGTGGAAGCTACTTGACATGTGCCAAGTCATCTTGTGACGTCAGTAGGTTTACGTCACGTTGAGAGTTTCTATTTTGGAGTTTTGCATCACAAGAAAATAATCTAATATCACGAAGTCCTGAACACCGAAACTCCGAAAGGGACACGTGTCAGGGGATCTATAATATCGAGAGTTTTGGAGAGTTGGAGGTCATGAAGACTCAAAGGAAAAAACACCAAAATCCTGACAGCCATCCATCTCAACGACTGATTAAGACACATCCTTCCGATTAAGGAAAGAAGGGATCATTTTAAGGCTTAAAGTGGACCCTTGATTGGTTTTCATGAAAGAGATGTGAACTGTCGGATTTGACCGACGATTTCGTGATCGCAAGTTTTGGGAGGTTGTAGGTAACAAAGTCTCGAAGGATGAAAAGCTAAAACCCCGTGAGCCATCCATCTCAGTGGGTAATATGAACCGTCCGATTGTTTTGGTGATTTCGTGATCGTAAGTTTAGTAAAGTGTGAAGTCACGAAGAATCGAATGTCTAAACGCCGAAACCCCGTCATCCATCCATCTCGTCAGGAGGATGAATCGTGGGCATTGAACTGAGAAGTGCTCAAACGATCATTTGGTCTAAATTGCCTTAAGCACGAGGTTACCGCCATTGGTCATATTGTAAACAGGTTTGACATTGCAGAGTGTAATGTGTTGCTGAAATTGCTGAGCCAGTGGTTCTGTAACACACGGTCATGTGAAATGGATTGAAGGAAGTGCCTCAACAAAATTTGGTCTCTCTGAAGTAAAAGAGATTCGATATCGAGTATAAAGGATTAAATTGATCCATGACTGTGATCAATTTATGAAAAACCTTCACGGTATAATGAACCGACACACAATCATGATTAAAAGAGAATAAATCATGAAAAACATGAATAATGAATAAAAAGGAAAAATAATATTAATTAAGGTTTAATTATCATTTTAAATGAAAAGGTACAATGGTTCAAATAAAGGGACACGATGTTTTAAATTTCACACCTGTTTGAAGAGTATATAAACGAGAAAAAGTGGTGAGAAGAAAGTGTCTCTACAGCCAAGATCATAATATAAGAAGCTGAAGCAGATTCCAGGAAGAAAAGTTAACTACTATAAATTAAGGGTGGTTGGGTGGTGCAAGGGCAGGTTGGTGCCTGCAGAGGGAGTTGGTGCTTCCTTGTCAGATGTAGCTGACTAAACAGGGGGTTGTAGCCTCCTATCAGTTGGTGTTGGTAAACCAGGGTGTGGGTGCATCCTTATCAGTCGGTGCTGATCAAGACGAAGTACAACTTCCTTCTATGTAACATGTAAAACAAATTTTGCAGTTAATAGAAAAGAGTTTTTGGTTTTTCCCATTTGAGTTCCACGATAAAATACTGTGTTAAGATTCTGTTTTTCATTAATAAGTAAAAAATGATATAATTGTCTTGTCACTGATTCACCCCCCCTCTCAGTAACATAATCTGATCCTTCACAGCCTTTACCACATCCAGTGGTATTCATTCCATAATATAACCCTGTGATTTTATAAAATAACTCTGGCTGAGGAAATTCTTACCAAAATTTCCTTTCAACAATTATGCAAAAAGAGTGATAAAAACTCATACCTGCATGACTTCCATTAATAAATTTTATACTACCTGAAAGTTTGATGGTAGTAGAATATTTCATGCTTCTTTTATCAAACTTATAACCAACAATTCAACTTTCTGTTGCTTCCCTCCTTATGCAACAACCTCACCAACAACACTTGCAAACATGCAAGCATTCTTTCCTTTGGTTGACTCAACAAGTCGTAACAAACTTGCTACCACAAAAATTGCAACAACTTCTTTCTCCCTATAAAAATTTTCCTTGCTGAACCCAAAAGTCTTCAATTCTTCTCGAATTCCTGAATCTTCTTGTTCTCTCACTGTGATCACCGTGCATGATTATTCCTACCCTGAGCACTTTTGACGCAGTGCCCCCACCTCAGGGTGGTCTGCTGACCTCCCGGTCAAAGGATATTTCAATATTCTCAGTCGAATTGACTCTTCAGGCCCATGATTGAACCCAAAACAATTATACACAGGCCTCCTTTTCTCCTTTAGGTGCAGGTCCTATCAGACCCGCGGGCTATTCTTGTGCGCTTCCCAAAACTCCAAGTTTCAGGCGCTAGCCCCTTTTTCATTATCCCTTTCCTTCATATGACCCTGGGCTATGACCTAATGGAAAACTATGATTGTGGGTATGGGCAAGAGCAGTTTTAGGCCAACCCTCTTTTCATCCTACAATTCACCTCCAACTGCCACACATCACTTTGTTAAAACTGTGGTATAAATTGTGGCTCGCTTTCAGATTTTTAACATCCGAGCAAGTTATGGCCCCGCAATCCATCTCGTCTGTTGATCTCCAATCCCTTGGTGATGATACACGATCAATGACCGCTATCTATCCTCCTTCCACATGTGATCTCAGATCTACACGATCTTCTAACACATAGCTCCCTTCCAAATCAATGACAAAGGTTGATTCCGGTTCTCTGACCCTCGGGAGTTTCAACTCTCAACTATCTGCTTTTCCTGTATGGAAATATTCCAGAGTGGAAGATCTAATGACACCTGTCCTTAATAATCAGACGGTTCTGATGAACTGCGGCTCTCCATCCTTCAGGATTTCTCACGTCTCCACACACACAAATCTCTGGAGTGAATTTCCCCGGAGTGATAGATCTTCTGTCATGCGTCCTCTCCAAATCTACGACCTTGATTCTCTTAGAAAATTTGGCTCTTTCCGACCAATACCATATCAACGGTCCTTTGACCTCCTCCTCGATCAACGATCGAGATATCCTTCAGGACTTTGACACTTTCACCCTCTGATTTCCTTCAGAGTTCTTTGTTCCTGGAGTTCTAGATCTGGCGTCGTGTGTCCTCCTTCACATCGATGACTCTCGTCGTTTCAAGACTTCGGTGCTTCGGGATATTCCTAAACCAAACTTCTCAGAAACCCTGGAGTATGATCCTACAAATTTCACAATCTGGTGACACCTGCCCAACCCAGATCAACGACTCCCAACTACTTCAGCTGTTCGGGCTTCGACAATTTCAAACTTTCGTCCTTCGTGTTCTCTCGGAGTTCACGATCTGTCTCCATGTGCCCTTATGGATCCGATGGTCCATACTTCTTCTCACAACCGATCTGATGGATGTTGTCACTCCTCCTCCTGAGATTTTAACTTCTTCCACCTTGGAAGATTTTGTTAGTGTTCAAAGGCTTCGGCCTTTGACCTTTCTCCTACGAGTTCGCCTCTTGGATCTCGTCTTCACTCTCGTAAGTGTTATCTCTTCTGAGCTTTAGGATTTAGAATGAGTCCATCTCCCACACACTCCTTGCGTTATCTCTTCTGATCTTTTCAATTTACTCAGTCTCCTAAGAGTCTCGACCCTTCTGTTTCCTTTCAAAGGAAAACTTTGTGCCCTCCTGGAAACCTTCTGCTCAAAGCACACCTTGCTGACCATTTTCTACAGAGTGTTCAACAACTCTATGAGTATATTCCTCTGATACTCTTCTCCCTGAACTTGACAAAGATTTATCTCTGTGCACACTTGCACTCGCTCGATGCCCGCCTGGCAGAGCCCTACAGAGTTCTCAGTGACTCTATCTCTCTTTGAACTCAACAAAAAGTTCCTCTTGTGCACTCCTTTCACTTTTGTTGATGAAGGTTCAATGGTATCTCTCCTGAGCTTCTCTAAGGTTAACTTACCTCTGTCAATGCACTCCTTGCAGAAAATGTGCACTGCTTGCACTCAGAAACTCAAAGAAGAGAAACAATTGAAACTTATTCAATACTTCACTAGTTTACACATTCAAACCAATCTGATTTAAGAAAATGTTCAGATTTCATTTTTTTTCTGAGCTCTTCTCTGCTCTGTAATCATTTTTGGGCACTAGCCCCTTTCTCTCAGTCCCCAACCCACACGACCATGGGTCATGACCAAGTGCTAGTTCGATAAGAGCTTACTCGGGCCTTTGACTTCAAAAGTTTTCAAAACACCACACAACAATCTCTCGGAGTTCCGGATTACTGAACTCGTGAAGTAGGGAAGATAAACCATCCACGTCTACTCAATATCTGATGGTTGACACTTACTATGGAACCTCAGGTGTCTGAGTTCCAGGTCTTCGGTCTTCGGGACTTTGGAGCTTCGGAGGATCTCGCATCCACACATCCAGACTATTAATCTTCAAACATTCCCATGTCACCTTTGTTGACATCATTACGTCACATCACTTACATTTTCCAATTGCGGGGGCATGCAATGATGTTTTGGAGTAACTCGCCTTTCATCCAACAATTCTTCTGACGTTGACACGTAACCCCTCGGTGAAACTGCGGTTTGGATTGCGGGACTACCTTGGAGAATTAACTCCTGTGCAACTTGGGTCTCCGCAATGCCTCATGGCCATCGATCTTGATGTATCGTGATCAACACCAGTGTGGGTCCTCGGACCTTTAACTATGTTACGTAAACTTGGGTCCCACTAACCCTACTCATACAGGATGCCACATGGTGGAATACTAGCGGTTGATACGTGGCCCACGTGCTACGTTCCAAATGCCATTTCAATCTTCCACAAGTTCGAAACCTACTGACATGTGGCACACATCCCATGTATCCACATCACCTCCAGATGACATCATCATGACTCACCAATTCGGCTCTTCGGGAGCTTTCTCCCTTCACTACTGCGTTTGACCTTTTAACATTGGCTTGATCCAATGGTCGATCTCTCCTCTCTAGATCTATGGTGTAGATCCACTTCGGAGCTTCGGGCTTCCACACTTCTCTTGTTTCTAGAATCAGACTTCACTAAAGTCGTGACATCCAAAGGGCTTCCGGTTTAAGTCCTCTTCAACTTCCCCAGATTTGACGGTCGTAAGGGATTACTTTTCCTTTCGAACAGATCCTACAGCGCAGAAAAAACTCTGTTACTCTGTGGATTTCCAAAGGAATTCATAGCTAACTACCTCACAACATTACCAGATTTTACGGTCGAGAAGGATTTTCCTTCTCCCGAACAGATCCTAAGGTCCACATTACTTTGTAGCCCAATACCACTTCTGTCGTGGTTTTACGACACTGCTACTCCTCCTGAGCTTCATAACATGACCAAGGTAACTTCTTGGGACTCATGAAGGTTCTAAGGTTTGAAATTGGTCCTCCAGACACAATTTCCTTTGAAACCTTGGGTCCAATGACCACTTATCTAGCCCATCGAGGCTCCGCATTGAAACCTTGGGTCAAAACTTGAGTTTTGTCCATTTCGACAACAACTCCTTCTGAAACTCTTGCTTCAACTTCCACTAACATGGCCCATCCAGACTGAGTGTTGAAACCTTGTCTCTGATACCAATTTGTAAGATCCCTAACCTTCCAAAGACCAGGAAATGCCACTACTGCGGAGTAATCACATATAAATATAATATGCATTAAATCAAATTAACACATTTTAACATAGAGTTACTGTTACCATTCATATTTAAATAGAATTAACAACAATTCAAACTTGCAATGGAATACATGATACATTTCAAGACACAAACATGCATCACATATAAATTAAGTACATAGTTAATACTTATCTTTTGGCATAACACCACCAAATGCATGCACACCTTCCACGAACCTCCCAACCTTAGGCCGCGCTGCTAATCACTCTCAGCAGTAGGTCACCCCCAAGCTCAGAATAAGCTCCACCGAGCAAGGGAATCCTAGGCTAGGCAAGGTCAAGAGGAAGACACATAGTTTATGAGAATCGATTCTCTCCCAGAAGACACTTATGCCCACTACTCACAGACTCTCATTCCCCACATGCCTATCCTACCCCAGGAGTATACACCTTCACTGTCACCAGGGCAGTCCTTCGACTGCTAAACCTCCCTTGCCTTGGGCTTCAGCAACAGGTCGAACCAGAATTATCTGAGCTTTGTGGTAGCTACAGGACCCCTTCTAGGAGTTCTCACTTCCTCCGCGCACTCTCTCACCTGGAGAGAGTCGATCAAGGCTTGACAACCTACTTCTTCAACCACAACCACCTCTATCACCTGGAGAGAGTGTTGCACACATGCTTGACAACCTACTTCTTCAGCTCCATTCCAACACAAGGAGGACAATAGTAAGGCTCAGTAAGGAACATATGATGGTAGCCAATCACACTCAGCCAAGGGACTGTGTGGCTATAACAACCCACAATTATAACACACATGACATAGACAATTACAATATGCTCAAGTTTCATAGAAGATAGAAACCCAAACGGTTAAGCACAAACTCAGATTTGCAGTGTGGATAAACTGGGTTCACAGGACACACAGGAGACATGGCTCAGTCCACGAGTTTACCACTAGTTTTCAGGGTGTGTGACAAGGAATCAACGCAGAGGTCGAACACAAACTCTCATGGTTTAGGTGGAGGATGCATCGACTTCTCAGGAAAACATTACGTTTTTCTGGTTTCAGAGCTACGTGAGGGTATGCAACGATCAAACGCAGAGGAAACATGATTTAGACATCCAACGAAAGAATGGAGGATGAACCCTCATCACGGATCAATTCTTGGGTTAAATTGCATGTGCTTGGGCTTACACATGTTGCCCATGAAGCTGCATGCACTCCATCAAGTATGTGTTCCCTTTTCCTGGAACTTAGGATAAAAAATATACCTTTCACACCACTTTGGAATAATAATAAATTATTATTCAAGGACTTAAGCCCTCAATATTAGCCCCTCTTCCAACCTTTCAACCCCCTCTCCCTTACCCATTCTGTGGAAGCTTAGTCCCCCATCACTCTTTCTTCATGGTATATCGACACATAATGATGTTTATATATTATATTAATGATCTACATAATTACATATACAAAATTAGGCTGTTGGCCTTAACACTTAGGCTCTCCAGCCTAATAAACACATAAGGCCACCAACTTATCAATACTTAGCTCACCAGCCTACAAAACATGATTACAATTCATAATATAACTGGGGCACTATCGGGGGATATTACAGGTGAAGACTCTTGTTCTAAACATATACTGTGTCATGCATGCTTCTGCACATGGAATAATAAACATATTATAATCATGCATTATTGCATTGGTTGCCTCAATGATGGTTCTATTATTCCTCTTTCTCAAAAAGTTTTGACTCCCTCTGAAGGATAAACATCTTCCTTTGTTCTTAACCTGTCTAGAAAAAGAAAACAAGAGGAACCAAAACAAGAATATCTCCTAAAGGAGAATAATGAGTACATATCTATAATCAAAACAATTTAAGGATTGTTGTCACAACTACAACACCTTCTTGTAATGTAGCAAATTTTAGAAATACAGGTTAGAGGAATGACAATTACAACAATCAAACTTGGAGTCTTCACTTCTAGTGTGTTATTCCTTTGAATGCACTAATATCCCTCTGGATCCATGACTTCAGCAAAATGTTCGTTCCTCCTGCAATTTCCCTCATGAAAATGATACAAATAATATAGGAGAACATTGGTGAGATGAATATCTCCTTCAATGAGTTTCAGAAATCATAATTCTGAAATTTCTGCAGAAATTAGCGAAACCCTAGAAACCATAGGGCCAAAATTTCAAAATGCTTGGAATTTCACTCTGAGAGTATTTGGAGATGTGATGGAGGAGGCCATACTTTCCTATTCCAAAAGTATCCCCAATGTTCAAGTATTAAGGGCTGAAACATCTCATAAAATAGGGTCGTACAAATTTTCTAGAAACCCTAGGAGGGCCGTACGGTTCTGCAGAAAGGAGAGGAGACTGGTAAATGCTTGTGCAATGGATTCTTCAAGACCTATGCTCTGAAACCATGCTGATTTTTTTATATAATAAAGGCTTAAGCATGGATTTCATTCCATTTTATCATTTTAATTAAACCATAATAGATTATGTTGTAGAAACCAAGATCACAAGAAGAAACACCATGCACAACTACGCAAGAAGTATCCTGGGAGACCCTTCTCAACAAGGGAATAAAACCCAGCCAAATCCTTTGCTATATTCTTCAAGATAAATACCTTCACCACCAAGAAAACCTAGCACACAAGAGGGTGCTTGCAAACCCTAGAAGACTAGCACCCAAGAGAGGTGCACACTTTTCCCAAGAAAGTGTACTTTATGAAATTTCCAAACTCACACAAAAGATATGATTCTTCAATGGGGAATTTACCTTTACTTATATTAGACTTGACCTGTCAACATAAGTGTCTATTGGCACAACATGCCCAACCTCTCTATCTCATAATATAATTAATATTAACCAGATTAATTATCTTTTACATTAATTATCAATTAGATTAAGGTGGGGCCGACCTGTACCCTTTACATTACAATTAGGGTTACAGGAAGGTATGACTCTTTAACAATATATCAAGGGATATCATACACCCACTAGTGCTCAACCACTAGGGGCACATCCATAGGGATGTCCATATCTTTGTCTCACTGCATTACACAGAAGAACCACTTCTTCATTAGTGCTCAGCCACTAGGATCACGTTCACCTGTGCTCGTCCATAAGCACGTCCAATCAACATATCTTCTTTCCCACTACATTACACAGGAGAGTCATCTGGATTTTCTCATAAAATCTCTTCTCAGAGGAGGCTAATACATCATCTTCATCTCTGTCTCATGACAATGCACCCAACACTTTGGGATTTCACACATTCATCTTGTGCTCAGCCACATGCACGTCCAACTCTGCAGATCTCCTTTCTCACTGCGTTACACAAGAGAATCATCTGGAGTTATTATCAACTCTGTTTAAGGAGGAGTCCATATCTACATTCCAGCTCTGTCTCAGATAGGAACCACACACCCCTCTCAGGGGCTCTCTCTCAGGTTTGTGTCCTGGAGAATGTCTCACGTAGCTGCGATCATCAACACTCCCTCTCAACTAGGGAGGCATTCTTCATCATGCCAAGTCTCACACAGATGTTCTTTGAAATTTGTCTTGGTTGTAGTCATCAACACTCCCTCTCAACTAGGGAGGTATCCTTCACCAAGATAATTTGGTGAAGAAGTGTGAAATTTGCTCATGTGTAGGAAGGTACTGCATATGTACTATTTTCCTCTCCATCATGTCTTTGATATAAATATATTTTATCTCAACATGTTTCGATCTATCATGAAGCACTAGGTTCTCAAAGAGATTTACACACAGCTCTAGTTATCATTATAGAATCCATCTTATGATCAAGTAAATATTTCAAAAGCTTATGGAACCGCACTGCTTCGCACACTCAATGATACATACTCTACTTTTGTGGTTTTCAAGGCCACATAGCTTTGTTTCATGCTACACCAGGAAACCATGACAAACTTCACGGTAAAACAACTTTTCTATGCTCACAGAGTTTGTCAATGAATCTGTAACATTCTTCAAAGCGTCAACCTTTTCCAACAACACCTTATTTTCCTCAACCATGTCTCTCACAAAGTGATACTGAACATCAATATGCTTTGTCTTCGAATGATAAGCTGGGTTCTTTGCCAGGAATATTTCACTTTGACTGTCACAATCTAATCTCACTG
>JASDQU010260879.1:5407-15690 GCA_032191745.1 Picea mariana
AATGACTTGTTCGACCAATTAAGGGGTGCTACAATATTCTCCAAGATTGACTTGAGATATGGATACCATCATGTGCGAATCAAGTATGAAGACATCCACAAAACATCCTTTAGAACAATGTATGGTCACTATGGATTTGCGGTGGTGTTGTTCAAGCTAACCATTGCACCAACCACTTTTATGTGCTTAATGAATAACGTACTCAGTAAATTCTTAGACATATTTGTATTGGTTTTCATTGATGATATGCTAATATATTCTGATAATAGGGAAGACATGAAGAAAATCTCAAGTTAGTGCTTCAAGTACTATGCTTCAAGTACTAATAGAACATCAGCTATATGCTAAGTTTAGTACGTGTGACTTTTTCCAGAAATAATTCCATTACTTAGGCCATGTTATTTCTGAATAAGGGGTGGCAGTTGATCTTGACAATATCAAAGCCACTATGTATTGACCTACCCCAAAGGATGTATCTAATATCATATCCTTTATGGGCCTAGTAGGGTATAGTAGAAGGTTCATAAAAGGATTTTCCAGGATTGGTTTCCCAATCACTTGCCTTCAAAAAAAAGGATTTAAATTCATCTGGACATCAAAATGTGAAGAAATATTTCAAGAGATAAAATACCTTCTAACCACTGCACCTGTGTTGAAGATTGCATATCTAAACAAGGACTTCCTTCTGTGTACATATGTCTACAAGTAAGGGCTCAGAGGATTCCTTATGCAAGAAGGACATGTGATTTTCTACAAATCCAGAAAATTGAATGAGAATGAAGTCAACTATGTGACCCACAATGTGGAATTGGCTTCCATAGTACATGCTTTAAAAATGTGGAGGAATTACCTCTTAGGTAGAAAATTCGTTCTCGTGACAGACCATAGTGGGTTGAGATATTTGTTTGACCAACCAAAACTCAATGTTAGACAAGATAGGTGGATGGCTATCCTTAGTGAGTTTGATTTTGAAGTCAAACATATCAAAGGAACAGAGAATAGGTTGGTGGATTCCCTTATTAGAAGTATGAAAATGGTTGACTTGGCAGTTGTAAGCACCAGTGAATCAAAAATCAAAGAGAGGGTCAAATATGCACAAGAAACATATGCATTTTTCAAGACCGTGACATCATACCTAAAGCAAGAGACCACATGGATGAAGTATGAAGGTTATAAAATGTTTAATGTTGGCCTGCTAACTTACAAAGGCATATTTTATATTCTAAATTCTGACGACTTGAATAGGTTCATAATTGATGAACTACACAAAATACCATATACTGGTCATCATGGTTATCATAAAATGATCATGGCCACTAGGAGACTATTTTATTGGCCTGGACTGAAAAAGGACATAGATGATTACTTAGCTAAGTGTCTAGAATGTTAGAAAGTTAATGAAGAACACTGGCACCCACCAGGGCTATTGCAAACTCTACCAATTCCAGAATGGAAATGGGAAACCATCTACATGGATTTCATCACAGGGTTAACAAAATCAACCAAACCGAACGATGCCACCATGGTAGTTGTGGACAAATTGAGCAAGGATGCTCACTTCATTCCCGTCAAGTCAACTTGCAAGGCAATATATATTGCCGGTATTTTCATGAAACAGATATTTAGACTACATGTCATGCCTAAGGAAATTATATCCGGTAGAGACACAAAATTTACTTCAAACTTTTGGAAATCTTTGTTTGTTGGTTTCGAAATGAAATTGCTATTTAGTACAGCCTATCACCCTCAAACTAATGGAAAGACAGAGTGGGTAAACCAAGTATTATGGGATATGTTAAGGATGCATGTAATGAATCATCCTAAGAAGTGGGAGTACTACCTACCACTGATAGAGTTTTCCTACAACAGTGGCTATCAAGAGTCGTTAAAAATGATCCCTTTTGAAGCTCTCTATGGAAGGAAATGCAATATTCAAATCAACTGGAATAACCCAGTGGAAAAAATCACAATTGGGCCATACATACTAAAGTAAATGGAAAAACATGTAATTCATATTAGAAATAATTTGAAAATAGCCCAGGATAGAGAGAAGAGCTATGCAGATAGAGAAAGAACTCCTAGAGAATTCAAAGAAGGGGATCATGTGTATCTCCAATTTAGACCCAGGAAAATATCTTTGAGGATGGGAGCTTGTTCCAATATGGAACCTTGATATTGTGGACCCTTTGAAATTTTGGATAGAGTAGGACCTATAGCCTATAGGCTAGCAATCCCACCCATAGTGAAGGCACATGAAGTTTTCCATGTTTTGTTATTAAATAAATATATACATGATTCTAATAATATTATTGACTAGTCTGTGATTTAGGTGGAACTAGAGGGAAAATTCCTATTAGAACCTCAATGCATAATAGACAGGAAGGAGACCCCACTCAGTAATGCATCCCCTCCTCAACCCGCAGGCTAGAAGGTCCACGCACACATGATCTTTCTTTTACCACTGGCCCGAATAGTTCCCGGAAATGTCTCTTCTATTTCCCTTTCGGGAAATCCGCACCCAAAGTTAACTTCACAAAATTTCCCCTTGCACTCCGGGAGATCGGACTTCACACATTCGTGAATCCTGTGGTCAAACACCTTGTTTCTAAATCTCCGAAACCCGAAGACCAGTCAACGCTGACCCTTTCTCTCCTTATCTCGGATTTCTCCTTATCGCGATGTTGGCGGTCGCGATGTTGAGCAACTTGTATCCTCGACTTCCGAAACCTGATTTACCAAACCTCCGATGCACTCACAAGGTTGACCCTTCAACAACCTTTCACTCCATCAAGACTTCAGACTTCACGATATCACGAATCCTAATACAAAGAATTCAGAACTTCGACTCATGAAACTCCGAAATGGTCAATGTAGTTGACTTTCTCAACCACAGTGCGCCACCTGTCTGCCTCGTTGACTTCTATGGCCCACACACATGTTTCTCTACCTTTCACGGCTTCACGCTTCACGATCTAAAGTGCCCAACCTTTGGCCTTCTACCCTGCCATCTTCGAATTCATGAGATCTCTGGATCTCTGCCACCTATCCTTCTGAGTGAATGGCTCTGATCCACTTGCCACTTCGTTGCTTCACCTTTCACGGCTTCACGAACCTTGATACCCAATCTTCAACTCTTCAACTCATGAAATCTTGGGATTCGATTCCGCGAGTGATCCAACGGTCCCTGGTTGGCTTGGATCCTACGACTCTGCTTTCCCTAAGCTTGAAATCCTAAAATAACCCCCGTAACTTCCCTGCTACTCTGCGAGATCTGACAACTCGTGGGACTTCGCAAATTCTCAATGGAGAATTCTGACCGTTCGTTCTTCCTCTGAGAACCTCTACACAAACTAAACAAGGTGTCTCTCTCCACAGAACTTGTCCTCCTGCGGACCGACGTCACTACGCCTTCCTTCAGACTTTCAAGGTGCTTGGCCTCTTGCCTTCCTTTGATTCCTTTGAAGGTCCAAGTCCTTTTTAACTTTCTCACAACTTCGAGTCTTTCAGAAAACTCTTGCTCGCACTCCTTGTGGCAACCTTCAAACACTTCAAGTGTTGAATTTTCTTCAATTCTGCGCACACCTGCAGTAGCAGTCTCCCAATACTTCACTCAGGTTCACAACTCTGAGACTTTACTCGGCCTACACACTCCTTGCACGGCTCCTATGCCTAACTGCACTTCTGTGGAAATGAGAACAAAAGTTATCTTATCTGAGCTTTCAGAGACAAACCTCTGAACCCTTTGTCAATGCACTCCTTGCGGACAATTCAACTACACTCCTTGCAGAAACTCTTTCTCAGATAGAGAAACAATTGAAACTCATTCCTGTTACTCTTTCTCTCTCAGATTTCAGACATTCAACAAGAAATCATTCATACATAGCATAAAAGCAATTGCATGACAGAAAGAGTACAACATTTAAAGATGCATACACAGAGGATAATTGAATACCATGAGTCTGAATCAAAACCTTCTTTGTATTAATCCAGAACTTCTGTACATGGAATTTTCACTACAACTCTCTGCTTCTGTTCTATGCTCTCAATTGGCATAATATTCATCTATTCTCCTCTATGCTTTACAATACACAATGAGGGTGTCTATATCCCGTTTCCCTCTTGCGCTCTAAAACTGTCTAATCTATGAAATTTAATTCTACCTACTTACATTCATTATCATAAATGCCTTCACCTAACACAGATGAGAGCGAGACGATCAAGATCTGTTTACAATATGGGAGTATGCCCTTTCTTAATTGCTACATTAAGTTTGGCACATCCAACTTCAAAATGATTCAAATAGTTTTATCATATGTCAAAATGCGTTGGCGTCTGCCCCACACTCGCTTGACGCTGGCGATGCTCTTGCATCATACTCCCTCGCTTGAAAATTTTCATGGGCTCCTGTCCATGAGCTCATGCACTGTCTGTCCATGCCTCTGGATCTCTTCTTCATTCTCCCAGCTGGCATCTTCAACTGGATGGCCCTTCCACTTGAACAAGTATTCAAAGTATTGATTTCTTCTGGTCTTCTTACCAATTCGTTTATCCAGCATGCGCTCCATTTGTGGCTTTTCTGCAACTGGCATCTTTTTTCGCCACTACACCTCTGGCTGCTCATTTTCTGTCCATTCTTCCTTAGGTTTATATGGGTACAAATCTGAGATATTGAATATCAGAGAAATTTTGATCCCATCGGGTAATTCAATCTCATAAGCATTTGCCCCAAATTTCTTTAAGACCTTACATGGTCCAATTTTCTTCATCTTCAATTTCTTATATGTTCCCCTCGAGAACCTTTCCTTTCTTAAATGTGCGAGAATCAAGTCACCAACTTCGAACTGAAGTTGTCTTCTGTGCTGATATGCTCTCCACTTATACTCTTGGTTTGAGTTCTGTAGTCGGTCCTTCACTTAGCTATGAAGTTCCTTCATCACCCCTATGAAATCTTCTGCACTAGCGCTACTAGTCACAGTCTGTTCTGAATCTCTCAGCTCAGAAATTCCTCTTGGCTGCATGCCATAAACAATCTAAAATGGACTCTGCCTTGTGCTCCTATTTACTGAGTCATTATAAGAAAACTCTGCCTGTGGTAATATATTGTGCCACTGGCTATGGTGTTCTGTCACCAGGCTTCTCAGTAAGTCTCCCAGAATTCTGTTTACCACTTCTGTTTGTCCATCCGTCTGAGGATGATAAGATGAACTAAACGACAAGTTAGTTCCCAGCTTCTTCCATAAGGTCCTCCAAAAGTGTCCTACGAACTTAGTGTCTCGATATGAAACTATGCTTCTTGGCAAGCCGTGAAGTCAAATGACTTCTTTGAAAAACAGGTTCGCAATGTGAGTTGCGTTGTTGGTTTTCTGACATGGAATGAAGTGTGCCATCTTGGAAAATCTATCCACCACCACAAAGATTGA
This sequence comes from Picea mariana, assembly GCA_032191745.1. Lineage (NCBI taxonomy): Eukaryota > Viridiplantae > Streptophyta > Pinopsida > Pinales > Pinaceae > Picea > Picea mariana. Next base: position 10,828 of record JASDQU010260879.1, read on the forward strand.
GTCAAACCCTCTTTGTGTTCTTTGCAACCCCAATATAAAATCCATGCTGACTGCATCCCACGGCTTCTCAGGTATGGGCAATGGTTGATAAAACCCTGCATTCTATCTCCTTCCCTTCGAATGCTGGCAAATTCTACATCTATCCACGAATCTCTTGATGTCTGCTCGCATTCCTGGCCAAAAATATGACTCATTCAGCTTTGCAAATGTCTTGTCGTGACCAAAGTGCCCAACCAATCCTCAACTATGTTTCTCCTTCAGCAAATTCTCCCTCATGGAGCATTTCGGAATACAAAGTTGATTGCCCTTAAACAACAGTCGTTCCTGGATCATGTATTCTGCCCATTGGCTTCAATCTCCGAGAATTGGATTCTTAGTTTCTTCATACGCCTCTTTAAAATCTGGATCATCTGTGTACATGTCCCTAAGATCATCAAAACCCAATGTTTTGACTTTGAACTCATGCAATAGCAAACACTTCCTGCTCAAAGCATCAACAACTTTGTTAGCAGTACCAAAAATATGTTTAATCACAAAACTTAAATTTTTCATATATTCTACCCATTTTACATGTCTCTGATTCATCTTCTCCTGTTGAGTCACAAATTGCAGTGCATGATTTTCACTGTATAAGACAAATTCCTTCAGGATCAAGTAATGCCTCCATTTTTTCAATGTCTAAATGATAGCATAAAACTCCTTGTCATAAGTGGAGTATTTCACTTTCGCTTCATTCATCTTCTCACTGAAGTACGCTATCAGCCTGTCTTCTTGACTCAAGACTGCCCCTATTGCAAACCCACTTTCATCACATTTCACCTGAAATGTCTTCTGGAAATCAGGCAATACCAAAATTGGTTGTTCCGTGATCTTCCTCTTTAACAGATTAAAAAAATTTTCAGCTTCTTCTGTCCAGTGAAAAGACTTATGTCTCTTCTTCACTATGTCCATCATCGGTGCACTAATTCCATTGAAATTCCTAATGAATTTCTGGTAGAAACTAGCCAATCCATGAAAACTTCTCACCTCAAAGATATTCTTCGGTGACGGCCAATTCTTGATTACCTCCACCATATCTGGATCCATCCTCAACTTATCTGCCGAAATGACAAACCCCAAATAAATGAGCTCTATCTTCATGAATGAGGACTTTTTCATATTTATCAACAACTTCTCTTGTTGTAACCTCTTCATCACTGTAGCCAAATGCTTCAGATGTTATGCCACTGTTTTACTGAAAATCAGTATGTCATCCAAATACAGAATGACAAATTTTCCGATAAATTCCTTCGGGACCTCGTTCATCAATCTCACGAAGGTACTTGGCACATTTGTTAAGCCAAATGACATAACAAGCCATTCATAAAACCCTTCGTTGGTCTTGAATGCTGTCTTCCATTCATCACCTTTTATCATGCGGATTTGATGATAATTGCTTTTCAAATCAATCTTTGAAAAGAATTTTCCTCCACTCAAGCAATCCATCAGATCATCCATCCTTGGCAATGGGAATCTGTACCTGATGGTTATCTTATTGATCACCCTCGAGTCATTACACATCCTCTAGCCTCCGTCTTTCTTTGGACTGAGTACCGTCGAAACAACACACAGACTCAAGCTTTCTCTGACCAAACCTTTGTCCAATAAATCCTGTACTTGTCTTTTGACCTCTTCATTCTCCTGTGGCGTCAATCTGTATGCGGCTTTGTTTGGAAAACTAGCTCCTAGTATGATATCAATATGATGACTCACACTTCTGATCGGTGGCAACGAACGATGTAGTTCGTCCACTACTATGTCAGCGAACTCTTCCAGCAGCTCCTGAATCTCTTTTGGTAAATCATCTACCCTTGTGCTGGTCAAAATAATTTTAGGCTTCCTGACCACAATGAATTGCAGTTCTTCTTTTTTCTTAACCTCGGTAAGAAGTTCCTTCCCACTCATGAGAAGTACAGTGTTTCTTACTTCGGGTTTTACTTCCTTATCCTTGATTGGAAGTAACATGTGAGTTCTCCCATTCTTCTCTAGGGTGTATGTGTTCATTCTCCCATCATGAATCACATTCCTGTCATATTGCCACGATCTAACCAGCAATAGATGACAAACATCCATGGGAATAACATCACAAAGTATCTTATTATTATATCCTCCTATCTTAAAGTCAACTAAACACTGTTTAGTGACAGTTAACTGATGTCTTTTTTGTAGCCATGAAACTCTGTATGGGCTTGGATGATCAATCGTTTCCAGCTCCATCTTTTCTACCATCTCCGTAGAAACGAGATTATCCATGCTACCACTATCCATAATGACCTTGCATACCCTGTCCTTGGTCTTGCAAGCAGTCTAGAAAAGTCTGTTTCTTTGGACTAAACTCTTCACCTCTTTCTCTGGTGTCAAAAGATCTTTTCGCATCATCAGCGATCTTCCACCTTCAACATATTCTGCCTCAACATTCCACCTCTGTGCTTCGGCAATGTGAGTCTCTCCTCCTTCTTTCTTTTTATCTGGACACTCATAAGACTTGTGCCCATTCTTTCCACATGTGAAGCATGTTATTACTCCACCTCTTCCTCTTCCTCTACCTCTGGTATGAGGAAAAGTATTATTATCAGTATACTCTCCTCTCTACTCGGTATGATGCCCTCGTTGTTCAACATATTGCCCTCGTTGTGAGATTCCACCTCTCTCAGGTTGAGTCTGAGGTTTCTTCCATTCCTCCTTGGGATTTTGATTTTTATCCTGGGCAACTGATTTGCCTCTAGGCTGACTTCTGCCTCGGCCTCTTTGACCCTGCTTTTGGCTCAGCTTCTCTTCAGCTTTCAGAGCCATTTGATAATCATCTTCTACTGTTCGGATGGTCAACATACTTATCTCATCTTGAATGTCGTATCTCAGGCCATTTATGTACCTGGCAACCTTTTCATCGTTTCTTTCACGATGACCTACTTTGATATTCAGTCTATAGAACTCTTTAGTGTATTCCTTCTCTGACATCATCTCCTGTCTCAGGTTCTGCATCCTCCTGAACAGAGTAATTTGATAATCTCTGGGGATGAATTTCACTTTCATTTTTGCGATCATCCTGTCCTAGCTTTTGATTTTTTGCTTGCCTTGGCAATGCCTGTTAGCTTGTAGTTCATCCCACAACAATGTTGCATGTCTCTTTAATCTTGTGATAGCATGCTTGACCTTCTTGTCCTCTTTGACATCTTCATAGTCAAAGTATGTGTCCAGAGCCCTAATCCAGTCTAGAAGCTCCTCTACATCCAAGTTTCCCTCATAAACTAGAATGTCCATTTTCACTCTTGCAACCATTCTTGCAATAGCTCTAATCAAACGTTCATTTGCTGCATCTTTGGCTGCAACTTCCTCTTCTTCATGTCCAGCATCATCTTCATTTTCAGACTCACTGGTATCTCCTACATCAGCTATGCGCCTTTGTCTTATCTCCATGTCCACAAGTCTAGCGTGTATGTTATGCAGATCTCTTTCTACTTTCGGATTCTGCACCTACCTACCCCTTCCTCTAGACATCTCCCTTTCCTCTTCTGGATCGGGTGATTGTCTATCTCTTCTCCTTGGCAGCATGGTGAATTTTCCTTTTCCCTGCTACAGAAAGCAAAGAAAACTTTCTAAGCTCTGATACCAAACCTGACGCAGCCCCTCCTCAACCCGCAAGTCGGAAGGTCCACGCGCATAGGATATTTCTTTTACCACTAACCCGAAGAGTTCCCAGAAATGGCTCTTCTATTTCCCTTTCGAGAAATCTGCACCCATAATTAACTTCACAAAATTTCCCCTTGCACTCCGGGAGATTGGACTTCGCACATTCACGAATCTGGTGGTCGAACACCTTGTTTCTAAATCTCCGAAACTCAAAGGCCAGTCAACACTGACCCTTTCTCTCCTTATCGCAATTTCGGTGGTCGCGATGTCGAGCAACTTGTATCCTCAACTTCTGAAACCCGATTTACCGAACCTCTGATGCACTCGCAAGGTTGACCCTTCAACGACCTTTCACTCCGTCGAGACTTCGGACTTCATGATATCGTGAATCCTAATACAAAGAATTCAGAAATTCGACTCACGGAACTCTGAAATGGTCAATGTAGTTGACTTTCTCAACCACAGTGCGCAACCTGTCCACCTTGCTGACTTCTATGGCCCACGCACACGTTTCTCCGCCTTTCACGGCTTCGTGCTTCATGAACAAAAGTGCCCAACCTTTGGCCTTCTACCCCGTGATCTCTGAATTCATGAGATCTCTAGATCTCTGCCACCTATCCTTCTGAGTTCCACCTATCCTTCCGAGTAAACAGCTTTGATCCACTTGCCACTTCGCTACTTCGCCTTTCGTGGCTTCACCAACCTTGATACCAAATCTTCGACTCTTCAACTCACGAAATCCCTGGATTTGATTTTGCGAGTGATGCAATGGTCCTTGGCTGGCTTGGATCCTATGGCTCTGCTTTCCCTGAGCTTGAACTCCTAAAATAACCCCCGTAACTTCCCTGCTACTCTGTGCGATCTAACGACTCGTGGGAATTCAGAAATTCTCAACGAATAATTTCGACCGTTCGTTCTTCCTCTGAGAACCTCTACACAAACTAAACAAGGTGTCTCTCTCCGTGGAACTTGTCCTCCTACAGTCCGACGTCACTATGCCTTCCTTCAAACTTTCAAGGTTCTTTGCCTCTTGCCTTCCTTTGATTCCTTCGAAGGTCCAAGTCCTTCTGAACTTTCTCGCAACTTCAAGTCTTTCAGAAAACTCTTGCATGCACTCCTTGCGGCAACCTTCAAACACTTCAAGTGCTGAATTTCCTTCGACTCTACGCACACCTGCAGCATCAGTCTCCCAAT
>JASDQU010260882.1:13153-24800 GCA_032191745.1 Picea mariana
ACTACTTCTTCAGGGAATACTCATATTTCCTCTATGGTTGTCACTACAGGGGGTGTTCCACCTCCTAACCATCCGTCGTCGGCTCGGGCCACTATGGTCTTGACTGCCTCTACCTCGGGCAATGGTCTGATTCCATCTATGGCGGCGATCACTGCTCCTTTCACCCAGAGTGCGACAGGCCCTCTGTTCTCATACGAGATGCCTGGCTTCGGTACGAGAACTATACTTTCATACTCCACTCTATAGACTTTATGTCTCGGGGCAGGGAGCTCCAACGCTCCTTTGAAAGAATCTATGGGGAGCACTTCATCTCCCTATAACTCTTTCCCTTACGGAGGGGGTCATATACCTCCTTCGTCCCCTTCTCTTGGTGGTGCTCACCAACATTCCGCCGGTCCGAATGTAAACTATAGTTCGTTTGGAGCAGGGATTCAAGGAATTATTTCTTATAGCATGCTGGTAGGTTCGACACCGTTCTCTTTATTCAACGCGTTTGGTAACAACTCATTCTCGTCAACTCTCGTCTCGGCCAGGGGAAACCCCGGTTATGGACAAAAAAATCCTATGCAGGGTACTATTCCTGCATAGGGGGCAAACTTAGAAATTCCTTCCTCACAAGGACCTTGGAATCCACGGCAGGCATCAATTCCCTTGTAAGGGATGCTAACCAGGGGCAACCCCTTCCATAGCCAGTGGAACCTCGAGCAAGGCTCAACACATATGCCTGTCGGATTGGCAGGGGGAAACCCTTCCCAAAATCCTTGGAATGTGATGCAAGCCCATCCCTTTTCGTCCTATTATGGGATTCATCCGATGACATCTCAACAAGAATAGAATCCATACGCTGGTCACGACTATGGTTATTACCAGAACCCTGGCCAACAACCTAACTTTTCCTGGCAACCTGGTGCCAGCCAAACTCCAGGCTCCTTTTTCCCTGGTTATAATTAACAACCCAAATTACCATTTATGGAAACTCTGCACTTGCCAGACTTGACAAGGTTATTAAACAGCCTGATCTATCAGGATCTTCGTTTTCCTCCCATGCCGACCAAGTTACCATCGGACATTCCAAAGTTTGAGGCTAGTCCTAACGAAGATCCAAGCAATCATGTGACTACCTTCCATCTATGGTGCTAGTTCAACTCGTTGAGAGATGACTCCGTCCAGTTGCGTTTGTTTCAACGCACTCTCATGGGGAGTGCTGTGAAATGGTACATTGAGCTTGAATGATCAAGATACTCTTCCTTTGGAGAATTGGTAATGGGTTTCTTAAACCATTTCCAATTACCTGTGAGATACGACGCCGACACCTAATTGTTGTCCAACTTTGAGCAGACAAAAGCAGACCATATCTCAGATCACATATGAGAATGGAGACACTGGAAGAGTTTGATAAAAGTGTCAGTCCCACCAGCATTCCTTCTTGAGTAGTTCCTTAAGTATTTGGTACCCCAGTTATATAAATACGTTGCAACCTCTGGGGTCTTTTCAGAGGAAGAAGCGATAATGAGAGCTCAACAGCTAGAGATGATTTACTCTCAATATGGTTTACTTTACAAAGTTTTTCCAGATGCACCGCGGTCGATACTTGATAAGACCAAATAGAGATCTGGACCACATGACGATGGTATTTTTGGTTCAACACAAATGAAGCCCGCTGATGAACTGTCAAATAAATTGCAACAATTGTCGATACAACAGATAGTGGCCAACCAGACCACTGGTTTAACTGTTCCCCCTACCCAAAAGTCGGATGTACACAGTGTGCAATCGACAAACCCAAAGGCCACCCAATAGCCTGAAGGAAGGAAGAAACAACTAAATAAGGGTAAGGGGGATAAGAAACCTACCGATAATGTTGGAGGAGGAAACACTAAAAAGAATAATTCAAAGTGTCCATGTAATCTTTGCAAGGAAGAACACCTTACTCACCAGTGCCCTCGACTTACGGAGGCCCAAAATTTATTGGCACAACAACAGCCTACTGTGCTAACGAACACATTTCCACATGGGAAAAATTTAACTCAAGCCTCTTCAAGTGTAGAAAGGGGCATTCAGGGACCCCCTCCGTCTATGAGTAATCCTTCATCTGCGAATGTGTACATGATGAAAGGTAGCATTGACATAATGAATAGGACACGTGACTACGGAATGCTAAACACCTCTGAGAAGGGTAAAGAAGAAGAAAACCCATCTTTTCCTCTCCATATTCAGAACATGTTGGGCTAAATAATGACACACATCACAAAAGGTGCATTCAAGAAAGCTTCCCACAACCCAAATGCAAGGGCCACCCCGAACTACTCTGTGGTGGAGGATTTGTCACAAACCCCTTGTGCAATGTTTTCTTTGGAAGTCCTCCAAAGTTTCCCTTCCCAGTGAAAGGCTCTGTTAGCTGCCTTAGGATCTGCTAAGACTTCTAATCCGGGAACGATCATGATTGATACGACCGACTTAAAACCTCATCTTCCTTACCACGTAGCGTTTCAGATAGTAGTGGCTTACACCACTAAAACTTTTACTCGAAAAATTTTTCTCATGTTGGTTGATGAGGTAACCTCGACATGCGTGATGTCTTTAGTGTGTTAGAAGGCCATTGTCCAACCCATTTTTTCTTCGTTACCTACTCTCCTTACCTCTTTCGATTTTTGTTCATTCCGACCACATGGAATCATCCCCTCTTTTCCCATGCAGTTAGGGGGGAATACCGTGTCCGTCAAGGTTGAAGTGGTTGATGCATCTCTCGACTACAATATCTTGTTAGTAGGGAGTAGGACCTACGCTTTGCAAGCAGTGGTTGCGATAGTTTTTCGGGTCTCGTTGTTTCCACATGAGGGACGGATCATGTCCATTGATCAATTATCCTTCTCTCGTCCTGACCCTTCATCGGGGCTATCAACGGTCCCGATGATTGATAACCCTCAGCCCGACATCATCAACGTAGGGGTTAGTTTGTTCCCACCTTTGATGGGTACATTCGATTACCCACCTATGACCGACAATGTCCACTGCATGCTGACTATCCCTGACTGGCCTAGGGCTGAAATCTTTCAAATCTCGTCATTTCGGATGACTTACATTAATAATCTGTGGACTTTTTCTTCCCCATCAGCTACGATGGAAGGGACAAGGCACCATGGCATGGCCATGCCTTTGTCCGTGGCAGAAGTTGCATACTCTATAGCTCAACAAGCTTCCGCCGGCCCTGATCCAACTCCCGCACAATAGTTAGATCCAGTACTCGCGCCTACTTGTGTTCAAGGTTCCCTCGCCAATATTGATTCTTTAGACTTAGTCATTCCCTCATACGAGGTGATTATTGAGGCAATGACTAGTCCAGACAGACCCTGGGATGATCTTCATCACAGATCTTACTTCCTCCCAGAGTTAGGAAGAATTGAAGTAGGGGAATTCACTCTGACTATGACTGGAGATAAGGCTTATCCTATCAATCCTTTGGCTATGCACATTGTTTACACTGAAGGAAATATGGAAAGAATTGCTCAAACGATACCTATTGAAATCTCCAGAATCCCTGGCATCATGGAGAATATTTTCGTCGTAGCGGGCTGCTCCCCCGAGGATATTCGAATCTACATAGATTTATTTAAACAATTCCACGACGTGTTTTCCTGGTCTTACAAGGAAATGCTAGGCATAGATCCAAGAATCATCGAACATGAAATCACAACATATCTTGATGCTAAGCCAGTCTAGCAGAAGCTTCGTCTAGTCAATCCTAGGAAAGCAGTAGCTATTAAGGATGATGTAGAGAAACTACTCAAAGCTGGTTTCATCTACCCCATCCAATTGACTCAATGGGTGTCAAATCCCATTCCAGTCAACAAAAAATAGGGTACGATTCGCGTATGTACGGACTTCCATGATTTGAACAAGGCCTATCTAAAGGATAATTTCCCCACACCATTTATTGACCAGATAGTAAATGAATGCATAGATTGCGAATCCTTTTCTTTCATGGATGGTTTTTCGAGATACAATCAAATACAGATCAAGCTCGAAGACCAACAAAAAACTGCTTTCATCTGTCCATGGGGCACATTCGCTTATCGAAAGATGCCTTTTGGTCTAAAAAATGTTGGAGCTACGTTTCAGTAGGCCATGTCTTTTGCTTTCCATGATCTTAAACACATAGTCGAGGCTTATCTCGATGATTTAGCGTCACGATCTCGCAAGAGAGTTGATCATCCCGCACACCTCTGACTTATCTTTGAGCAATGTCGCTACTACCGGATACACTTGAATCCAAAAAAATGTAGTTTTTGCATCACATCGGGTCGTCTGCTAGGTTTCATAGTTTCGGAAACAAGGATCATGGTCGATCTTCTAAAGGTTGAGGCAATAGTTCAGTTTCCTCCCCCATGCATAGTTCCTTAGCTTAATAGTCTATAGGGAAAAGAAAATTTTTTATGGCGTTTCACCGCAAACTATGCTGAGATCACAAAGGGTTTTATGCATTTACTGAAGAAGGATGTTCCTTTTCATTAGGACGAAGATGCTTAGTGCTCTTTTGAAGCGTTGAAATGCGCCCTCACGTCCACCCCTCTGCTGTGGCCACCTAATTATAATAAATATTTTGTATTGTACTTGGCTGCTGCGGAATCGACCATCGGTATGGTCTTGGTTCATGAGGATGATTTTCTCTTAGAATATGTGATTTATTACCTGAGCCAAGGACTGGTCAGACCGAAACTCAATTATACCCAAGTTGAAAAACTTGCGTTGGCAGTAGTTCATGTTGTCCAATGGTTCCATCATTACATCTTCTTTTGCAAGACCACTGTCATTGTCATTGTGAATCCATTTCAATACTTGTTGACATGGCGTGTAATTGGCGGAAAGATCAGTAGATGGATAGTTATCCTCCTGGAATTCAACTTGGATTTTATTTCGGTGAAATCCAAAAAGTCGTTGGTCTTTGCGAAACTCATTTCTGAACTTTCGGTCGGATCAGGTGATGTTATACTCAAAAAGTCGCCTATCAAAGGAGAAATGTTTTTTATTGTGTCTTTAGACCCCTGGTATGGAGATATACTATTCTACCTCTAGACTTTGAAGTTACCTACCTCTGCTTCTCATGATGAGTGTCGTCGTATATTCCATCAGGCCAAGAACTATCTCATAATTGAGGACACTCTGTATCGTCGAGGTGTAGACTGCATCCTTCGTCGGTGTCTCACTCATGAAAAAGAGAAAATCATTCTTAACGATTTCCACACTGGAGCATGTGGCAGTCACTTGTCTGGGTTGGAAACAACCAAAAATATTCTACAAGTCGGTTACTTTTGGCCGACATTAATCAAATATTGTGTTGAATCGGTCAAGAAATGCCACCCATCTCAGATCTTCTCTCTGAATATGATGGCACACCCTGCTCCCATGTTTCCCGTTATCATATTTGGTCCCTTCACCAAGTGGGGGATTGATTATGATACATGAAACCCTCCTTTCACAAGGGGGAATCGTTATATCATCATAGCAGTATACTAATTCACAAAGTGGGTCGAAGCTATGCCAACGTTTAAAGATGATGGAGAGACAACAACTCTCTTTTTGTTTAACCAGCTAATAGCAAGGTTCGACGTCCCAAGAGAGATTTTCACTGACCATGGAAGTCACTTTCATAACAAAATGATGTCTAAGTTAACATCAAAGCTTGGGTTGAGGCAAGAACATTCATCACCCTACTACCCACAAGAGAATGGTCAGGTGGAAGCTGTGAATAAATCCCTTAAGACTATTTTACAACGAACGATCAATTCAGCCAGATCGAATTGGCATTTGATGTTGTACTCAGCATTATGAGCCTACCGAATGTTTGTTAATACTGCAACTATTTTTTAACCTTTTCAACTCATTTACGGGCTTGAAGTAGTCTTACCTATAGAGTGTTAGATCCCCTCTCTAAAATTGGCAGTACAGTTATTGCCAGACACTTAATCATTTGAAGTGCGTTTATTATATCTTGAGCAGCTCGATGAGCAGCGATGGGATGGAACCTTGGCTAACGAGGCTCACAAAAACAAATTCAATTATCAATATGATCGGTCCGTCCATCCTCGAATTTTATTCGAAGGTGACCTTGTCCTAGTCTATGACCAAGATAAGGACCACATGGGGGTAGGCAAGTTCAAACTTATGTGGTTTGGACCTTTCATCGTGAAGAAGGTTCTAAAGAAGGGTGCTTATCTTCTGTTGTAATTTGAGGGAAATTCTTTGGTGGAGCCTAGAAATGGGCTCTACCTCAAGAAGTATTACTCGTAGGTGGGTCACCTTGGGTGACTTCTTGTAACATATGTATAGTCTTATACATTTTATTTTTAGTTTTTGTCTTTTTGGTTTTATGGACGTGTCATTTTTATGTCATCTTTTTCACTGTGGAAGATTTCAAGTGAATTAGAGGTGTTCCTTGGGTTTGCAGATGGTGCTAGCCAACACACTCGGAGGCTTGCTTCTGCAGCTTGAGTGATTTTCACACCCCAAGACCAGTTTCTATATTCAGGAGGTATATGTTTAGGTGACACAACAAACAATGTCACCGAATACAATGCAGTTTTAGAGTTGCTTCATGATGCTTTGTCACATGGTATCTCTCACCTCTGGGTCTACTTAGATTCTTAGTTGGTTGTGTCTCAAATAAATGGGGTTTACCCCGTTTACGATCCTACACTACACCGACGGTTCCTTTGGGTACATCTCTTGGAACGAAGATTTGATTACATTACGTATATCCATGTTCCTAGGAGATTGAATCAAATCAAAGATACTCTAGCTAATCATGTATTAGATTGGCATATTGCACACATGTAAGAAAAAGCACACTCACACACATGTAAATAAATTTTTAAAATAGATGTAATCCATAAAACGTAAAAATATGTAGATATCCATATATATATCAAAAATATCAGAGTAAAAGGGTGGGCACAAGCGCCTCAAAAATATGTCCAGTAAGAGTCATGGGGCTTATGCCCTTAGAAATATATGAAAAGTTCTCTCAGCACGTAAGTAGTCAAGCCTGGCTAAGGGTGGGGCCTGTTGTCCCTTCCGTAGTGAACAACAGTGTTTGCCAAATGCCGGAAGAGCTGGACCTAGGTTTTTGGCACCCCAACTACATGTAGTTTCATCGACGGTGGGAGATCCTCGATCTCCTAAATAGGGACTGTACGAGTGAGTGTTGTAAGGTTCCACTCTACCTGTCTCAATAATCTCTCAGCCTCTCCGGCTAGAGGCCCCCCCTGCTGCTACTACTAGTTTGCCAGATCCATTTGGTCCTGTCTCTAGTCGAGGACACTGCCTAGTCCTCGAGAAGTCTGTTAGATGCACTGGTCCCACATATGTACATAACAGATACATAAGTGTTAGATACTCTGGTATACAAAAAAATGATACATATAAAAATACATAAAAATTAAATAACTTTGAAAAGAAAACTTACCCATCTCCCCTCGCTCCGCTCCAGGAGGTAAAGGCATGATAGGATCCCTAGAAAAAATGATCTCGACATAGGGGTATTCCTCTATTACCGGAATATGTCGTTCCCACCAGTCAAAAAACTTGTCATCGAAATCCTCGATGGTCCTCCCTCCCCCCTGTCATGTCAACAACGACGCCCATCTGCATTGCATTGGGAGAGAGGCCTTGTGCCCTCATATAGTCTCTCGAGGATTAAGACTAGGTACCCTCTCGAAGAAAAAGGAACACAAAACGGTCCCAAACTAGAAGTTTCGATGCTCCTGTATCCGACACTCTGTTAGCTATCTCTTCATGCAATCCAGCATGGTGGTGCTCTAATAAAAAATCCATGCATTTAAGAACTATACCGCACAATGCATGTGTGCTCGAGAGGCCTGATGTAAAGTTGTAGATCCAGTGATCCCCCCAATGAGTAGAACTATCACTTTGAGTGATAGGTTGTTGATCTTAGGTATAGGCACATGAAAACCTACCTTCTCAGTACCAACCTCGCAATGGAGTCCAATCAACTCCTCAATGTTGTGAGGCCCGGGGGGACAGGTATGCAAGTTGACTGGGTCCCCTCTCCTTGAGAGACCAGTTAGGAAGTAAACATCTTCAATCGTTGGAGTCAATGACTTCCCCTCGAGCATTAATGCCTATGCGTCAGGATGCCAGTAATCTATCAATGCATTTAGGAACCTGGGTTGTGCCCTCATAAATGGGCACTGGAAGAACTTTAGCAACCCACATTGTGACAAAACAACAATAGCAGCAGGGTCCTCGGAGACCAAAAAATTAATGTCCTCATGCTCCCTCTCTCTCCAATGCACATACATCTTGAAAAATGACAAATGTATGGAGGGTTAACTCTTTCATTTTCATTTTTTTTCCACTTATTTGAGGTGTATGCGGGCTGTCTTGGGGATAGTCACGTGTGCACATAGGCAAATTATATTTTTCTCGGGTGTACATGCGAGTTGTGCTTGGACAACACACGTACACGTAGGTCCGAATTCTTTAAAGGTCGGTGCCCCCTCAAAAAACAAAAACAAATGAAAAAATTAAAGATGGAAATGCAAGAGAGGATGGTGTGTACTTACTTGGTCCAAACAGAAGTTCGTTTCGTCCACTGAAGCTCCGAGATTCAACTATTTTGACAAAGGGATGTTTTTTTGACTTTTGGTCAATTCTCAATTTATAATGGTGATAATGAACTGCCAACATTCTATTTATAGACTTTTTGGCCCCTTTTTGTCATTTCTTTTTACCCTTTTGTCCTTTTTTCTATATTGAAAATCGTTCAGTATGGTTCTTGAGTTTCTTAAGGGATGTTACGATACGTGTTACTTTGGGTATTGGGAAAATTTTTGAGAGTTGGGTCATTTTTAAAGGTCTTTTGGTAAAAAGTCATTTTTTCAACTTTTTGCATCTAAGTTAGGATTCCACCTCCGCTTTTTGCATCTCATTGTTTTTTTCTCTTTGCCATAGGATCGACCCCACTGAATTGTGACACGGAACCCTCAATTGTGCTCTAGAAGTGTCGTAATTTGGTGGTAGAGCCTACTTTCACATGGATGCCCTAGGTAGATCCTGGTTGCATTTTGGCGTCCATGTCGTCACTAAATGATTATAGGCTCGGGAGTCCTTATTAGTTTTTTCCTGATTACGAGCTTGAGCCTCATTTGCATGATTCATTATCACTCTTGACTTCACCCTCGGGACTGCCAAAACACAACGGGTCTTCTTTTAAGCCCTTTTTAGACCCTGTAAACATAAAAAGATTGTCGAGTGATCTTGTTTCCCGTCATGCTCTCCAAACTAAAATTTGAAGGCACGTTTGTCCGGCGATAGTTTACCCCTTTTTCAGTTTGGATGGTCAATTATACGAACAAAGGTATACTCTAGGAGCCTCGGTTCTCTAGAAGAGTATTCTCAGGTATAGATTTAACCGTTTTTCGCACCTGATGGACTAAATTTATGGAAAAGGAACCCCCACGGAGTCCATAGTTAAGCTCTTTTCAGACTCCCTAAAATTGAAAACATGGTCGAGTGACCTTGTTTCTTCACACTCGTTAAATTGGTCCAGAAGAACATCCCTTATGGAGTGCATAGTTAAGCTCTTTTCATACTCCTTAAATATGAAAAGATTGTCGAGTGATATTTTCTTTGTCACACTCGTTAAAATGATTTTCAATAGACGTCTTTTTGGTGCTAGTTTACCCCTTTTTCGAACCAACTAGAATACCTTCAAAAAAGGTACCCCAGTGGAGTCTCATTTTACGCTTTTTTCAGACCCTCTAAAATAAAAAACCGTCGAGCTTAAAATAAAAAACATTATCATTGTGTCTTATTAATCGCATTTGCATTTCTGCATATTTGGCCTAATGTCAGTTCCATGTTTCTCTCAACTGAACCATTTGAAGCATGCCTTATATGCAATCCTTGTAGCACTTTGCCTCTGCGTCTTGACACATTGACCCATGGAGGATTTTTCCGAGTGTCCCTTTCCTGCATATGTCCCCTTGCTCTGAGCATATGTGTTTTCCTTTCATTTGGAACTAGTATGTCTGTGACACTTGTTCCTCCTTTATAATGTAGCATTCTTTTATTCTTTTTCAAACTTTCCAAGATTATTGAAAAAGACAAAAAAATGAAATATACCCCAAAAAGAGGAAGGGAAAAGTATTTTCTTTTTATTGGCAGCACAATGAGTCGCCCTTGGACAAAGTACATCCTTCCGTCTGTTCGTCAAGATATAGGATTTAATGTGACCTTAGGAATTTGTTCTCAGTACATAGATTTGTGTCCTCCTCCATTTGGTGATCCTTCCAATCATGTGGAGAGTTTTCATTGCCTCCAGCATCGTGAACTTATGTCAATGCCATGCTTCCTGAGTCTCTCCATTTTCCATGCTTTCATCCAAGGGAAGTATTACTAAACTTGAGTCGGCCCTTCTGCATTTTTTCTATTGTCCTCATGCCCAACCACCCCGAAAGAACAATCAAGTACTTGCTCAAAATCAATGAAGTTATCTGCACTGATCACCAAGATCCTCTTGTCTGTTCTCGACGAGCCGTCGAAGACCTATGGGTAGTGAAGTGGTACACTGATATTACACTCCTACCGGAGTTTTGAATATTTTGAAGTTGTTGCTCGAGCTCTGAAGACCTCATCTCCAACCATTAGGCATCATTAGATTCTTGAATATGGATACCATACATGTATATCTTTTGATTTTGAGATGTAGATCCGCTGTGTGCTTCTCGCAGCTACACTTTATATTGTTATATGACATTGGATATGCAGTGTATTTGATTAGCAACCATGATTTTATTCTGAGCATGGGTATGCTCGCCTCGGTGAGACAAATTGTTATTTTTGCAGATGACACCTCCTGAACTCTGGTCCCTGAGCTCACTCGCTTCGTACATTGGTGAAAATTTGTAATGTATTTCAGCCATCAGATGCTCTTTTTACCTCACACTTTAGGGGGCATCTGTTATAACCCTAAATTACACCGGACATGCATACCTAGCATCAGGCCATCTAACTTACTATCTTTTCCAAGCCATCACTGAACAAGATTCTCTAAAAATCATTGTTTTGAAGGTATACGCGGCCTGCACCATTACTGCCCACGTACACACGCCTGCTTCCCCACTACAACTCGTGTACAATATTAGAATATCACAAAAAATGAAAATTGCATAGGATACTGGTTTTCGAGTCACTACTTAACCGTTTGACCGCCCATAGCCAGTAACCCCAACCATTACTATCTCTTTTGGCCTATAAAAGAAGGGGTTGGGATCCTATTTCAAAACGAAGCAGGAGAGCATAGAAACTCTGCCCATTTCCATATTCCCCCTTTGCCCCAATATTTGGCAACCACATTGTGAGTTTGAGCTAGAATTCCCTTCTTCTCCATTGAAGGCCTTTTCCATTCCCCTACAGAGAACTGAAGAGGAGAAGGAGATGTGGAAGCAGTTAGTGCATTGTGAAGAGGAGCCCAGGACCGAGTTTGAGGAGCAGTGCCAGTCTCATATTGTAAGTGACTTTTGTGAGATTAATATAAAGAAGTACTTTTTCCGTCCCGCCAAATGATGTCTTAAACTTATATGATTTGTTTACATTTCATGTTTATGATGTCTAACCCACTAATCCA
>JASDQU010260885.1:5771-15782 GCA_032191745.1 Picea mariana
AAGCAGTTCATCTGTGATAACATACTGGAGCTTTATGGCTCCTCTCTATACCATATCACAGATGTAATGATATCGGATATCTATGTGTTTCGACTCATCATGGAACTGTAATGTCCCCCACCTCTTGATAAAGAGGTCTTGAGGAGACTCAGTGGCCTGGGCATCCCCACTAGGTCATAGTCTCACACTGAAGCAGAAAGTCAACTAGAATAAGGTTATATTCTTAAGTTGACTTGAAGAAAAAGAGTTAAAAGGAATAAAAGATAACTCGATAAAAGAATAGAAGTTAACCCTGGGAGTTAATCTAACTCAACAGAGGAATAGAAGGAAAAATTATAAATAGAAGGTTGGGGCACACCTATTATTCATTTTGGATGTGGTATATTGCTTGTTATTTCTCCTAAGCATACAGTTTGGGGGGTTTGTTGTACAAACCCTTGTGAGCAACTCAGTGGTGAAAGACCCACTCACCTTGTTCCACAACTTGGTCTCGGGGATGAAAAACTCCTCCACACCATTCTACACTTAGCATATTTACACCTAGTGCTTCAGAAGATAGCAGGGTCATATTGTTCTTGAGTTTTGAGCAATGGCGTACCATCACCTAGAGAAGGGTTTGATCCCGCTTATCAGGAGAGCCTGTGGCCATTCCGTCACTTGGGTTTTATTTGCAGGGGTATAACCATCAATTTGAGGGTTTTTCTGGAGATTTGTCACCATTAGATATTTAGTTTCAGATTGGGACATCTTGGAGGCAAAGGGGACATCCTATGATTCAGTAAATCTCAGATCTAGAGAGCTTCACCTAGAATCTGAGTCTGAAACTTCTCCTACAGGGTTTTCATAGCCCGATCTACATTCTTGGGGATTTTTCAGGGAATTTGGAGGCCTTTCTCATCAGGGTCGAATTACCTAGGGTTCCAGGCATCTAGGAGGGTGCAACTTCAGTAGAAGATTCAGAGCAGGAGGAGTTTTCCTTGGTCGTTCATCTTGAGATTTCAGGAGGGTGTTCCTATAACCCTGATCTATTAGTTGGAAGAGCTTGGGCTCATTTGGAGTCTTCTTGCAGTTAGGATGAGTTATTGAGGGTCTTCATCCTTCTAGTAGAGCGTGGCATCTTCCATCTTGAGGAATCGGCATTCAGATCTACTTGTATCGGTCTTCATCTCTCATTCATCCTTTGGAAGCTTATTTTGTATCGGCGGAGCATTTTGTAGCAACTTGTATTTCTTATCTATTGGGCCATCTGAGGATTATTCCAGATCTACCCTCTATTGTATTAGTTCCATGCTTCTCATAATTAAAGGTCATATCTTTGCTTGTGTTTCTATATCTTGAATATATTGTGATCTTTCATGTGTTGGATGAATCTTGTATGAACACACTTATTCACTGGATAACTCAATAAGTCACCTACACATCATACACAACAGAGATAGTTAGTGGTTTCAAGCAAAAAAATTGGCTTGGGATCATTACAGTGGTATCAGAGCTTCGATCCTCCAAATCTGTGGAGGGATCGGTGCATGCAGAGGTACAGTGGAATCATTATGGGTCGGAGGAAGAAACCCAACAGTGAAATAGAGGTCGAAATGGAAGGGTAAGGGGATGACCGTGAGCCTCAAGGGTTGGCCTTCTTAGTAGCTGAATTTGACAAGTTCCAGCAAACTGTAAACTGCACAGAAAGCAAGTTGGTCCAACACTTAGATGAGTACCAGGAAACTATCAAAAGGAGATAGGCCAAAATCTCTGAAACTTTGAAGAAAGTTGAAGAGAACCTACAGAAGATGAACCAGAACCAATCCCGGATAATTGAACTTCTGATGCAAGTGACCCATCAAGGGAAGGACCCTGATACGTATGGGAATAAGGAGGCTAGTGGATCCAGTGGAGTCCATGATGAGATCAGATATAACCCAGAGAAAGATCCCAGATCTGAAGGAAGTCTGGGAGGACGCACGTCCCATGGGCAGATGGGTAGCAGGGTCAATCCTAGGCCATACATGCCCACGTTCACAGATGAACAACTAGGTCGGTATTTGGGTAGTCGGGCTAACCCTAGGCCATACATGCCCACATTCACAGATGAGTAAGGGTAGCAGGAACAAGTGGAGGACTTTGTTGAACAAATGATGAGGTGTACAAAGGAGTAATACAGTTTGGATATAAGGATCCAAATACAGATGTCCTTGGATCAGTATTGCCAACTCAGGTTCAAAAATCAACCTAGGCCAAACCACAAGGACAGTTTTGAGTTTGAACGAAAGGAAGGAAAGACAGAGATTCCATATTTTGATGGTATGGCCAAGATGATAGCACAAGCTTGGGTACAAAAGTTGGATACCTACCTGTAGCTTAACCCCATGAGAGAGATGGAAGCCATCAGGTTTGCCACTATGTACTTGGAGGGCAAGGCTCATGATTGGTGGTATCATGGACTCACCACATTAGGCCACAATCAAATAGTATCCTACCAAGAATTCACTCAGAGACTCATGGATAGGTTTGATAAAGGGGATCCTGAGCTACACTTCTGGGAGCTCACACAACTAAAACAAACTGGCACGGCTGAGATGTATATTGAGGAATTTCAGAAGTTGGTAGTAATGGTGCAAGACATTTCGCCAACCAGACTCATGATTCTCTTCACTGAGGGGTTGATGGAACCCTTGAAGGGTTGGGTAAAGGCTTTCAAGCCTACCGACCTACAGGAGACTATCTGGAAGACAAGGGATTTGGGACCATATGCTAAAACAAAATTCATACGCAGACCACCTCTTAACAATGGTGGAAGAGATCAAAGTCCTCCAATGAACTTGGGAGGACATGACCCAAGGGGTTTTGACAAGGGTCATGGCAGAGTGGATGAAAACACCAGGAGGGAGTTGAGAAGGAAGCAACTTTGCTTCACTTGCAAGGAACCATGGAACCCAGCACACAAATGCATGGGCCATGGTCAAGTACACTACATTGAGGTCACTTCAGACAACGAGGAGGAAGAGGAGATCGGCCAGATTCAGAACATGGAGGCCGAAACCATTGAGACAGAAGAGGAGCAGATCATAAGACAGGACAGTATGGCCACTTTGGAATCTATCAGTGGAGTGCCCAAGTATAACACCTTCCGAATGAGGGGGGTCTTGCAGGGATAGAGGGTTTCAGTTTTGATTGATGAAGGAGCTTCCCACAACTTCCTTGACTCAGCGTTATTGAAAAGGAGGCACATACCCACAGTAGAATTTGAAGGATTCAAGATGGAGGTAGCAGGTGGAGGCACTATGCTCTGCGACAGATACATTCTGGGCATGAAGCTTACCTTGGGTAGGCATGAGATGATACAGGATGTCTATGTCATGGACCTTCCGGATGCCAACATCATCCTAGGGATTCAGTGGCTCAGCACATTGGGGTCTATCACCACCAACTACAAAACTATGGAAATGTCATTCACAGAGGAGGGTGGACAAAAGTTAGTGCTTCGGAGCATGACAGGGAATGTTGCAAAGGTAGTCATGGCCAAGAGGATGGAGGCCATCTTCCGAAGAGATGAGATAGTATACGTAGTCAAATGCAGGATTGTGACACGTATGGATGAACAGGGCAAGGTTCACTACACTCCAGAGATCAAAGAAATCCTTGACAAGCACCACAAGGTGTTTGGGCCTATTCCTCTGGGGGTACCACTAGATAGGGGGTTTGAGCACATTATTGAGCTAGAGGAAGGGGCCAAACCAGTTATTACCACACCATACAGACATCCCAAGAAGTACAAAGATGAGATAGAGAAGGCCATCAAGGAACTTTTGGACATGGGGCACATCAGGCCTAGCAGTAGCCCTTTTNCTTCAGTAGTGCTAGTGAAGAAGAAAGATGGCACTATGAGGATGTGCATTGACTTCAAGGCCTTGAATAAAAATAACATCAAAAATAGGTATTTGATACCAAGGATTGATGAACTTTTGGACGAATTGCATGGGGCCATCTACTTCACTAAGATTGATCTTCATTCTGGTTATCATCAGATCAAGATGAGGGAGGAAGACATCTAAAAAAAATCTTTTAGATGTCATTACGGCCATTATGAGTTTTTGGTGATGCCCTTTGGCTTAACCAATGCCCCTGCTACGTTCCAATCATGTATGAACCATGTGTTCAATAAGCAGTTGAGGAAGTACCTGTTGGTATTTTTTGATGACTTGCTTATCTACAGCAAGACATGGGAGGAGCATCTAAGGCATGTGGATCAGATTTTGTCAATCATGGAGGAACAATCATTGTATGCTAAGGATTCCAAATGCGAGTTTGGAATGACAGAAGTCCTCTATTTAGGACACATTATCAGGGCAAATGGGGTACAGGTACATCAAGAGAAAATACAAGCCATCATGGAATGGCCTACTCCTAAGACACTCACAGAATTAAGAGGATTTTTGGGCATGTGCATGTATTACAAGAAGTTTGTCAAAGGATTTTCTCAGTTGTGTGCAACTTTGACCAATTTGACTAAGAAAGGAGCCTTCAAGTGGGACGAGGAGGCTCAAATAATGATGGATAAGATGAAGAAAGTGATGAGTACGTGCCCAGTCTTAGCCCTTCCATATTTCAGCCTTCCTTTTACCTTGAAGTGTGATGGCTTCGGGGAAGGAATAGGGGATGTATTGATGCAGAAGAGGCACCCTCTTTCCTATGAGAGTCAAAAACTCAGGGGTCCCGAGCTACTCTACAGCATTTATGACAAAGAAATGTTGGCTATCATGCATGCACTAGCCAAATTCCAGCAATACTTGGTTGGTGCCCGGTTTGTGGTCAAGTCAGATCATAACAGTCTCAAATATCTATTGGAGCAGAAGGATTTGAATGAGAGGCAGCAGAAATGGGTAAGCATAATACAGGCCTATGACTTTGACATTGAATTTGTCAAAGGGAAGAACAATGTGGTGGTTGATGTGTTATCCAGGAGGCCATCCATCTTTGCCATGAGCGGGGTACCAGTTGACTGGAAAGACCATCTGGTGATGGAGTATGCAAAGGATCAGTTTGCATGCCAGCTATTGGATGGGAAGGTACAAGATGATAACTTCAAGGTTATGAATGACCTCATCTACTATAAGGACCAAATCTTTTTGGTTCCTGAATCAGCCTTCAAGGCTAAGTATTGCAGGCGTACCATGACTCACCAATGGCAGGACATCAGGGGATCAGCAAGATGTACAGGCAAGTGAGAGAAAGGTTCTCATGGAAGGGCCTCAAGGAGGATGTGATTAAGCACGTCAAGGAGTGTACTACATGTCAAGAGAACAAATATGAGCACACACATCCATCAGGACTACTAAAAACCTTACCCATTCCGGAGCACAAATGGGAGAGCATATCCATGGATTTCATCACTGGGTTGCCAAAGACACAAGGGAAGGACTGCATTTTTGTAGTAGTGGACAGGTTGACAAAGTTCACACACTTCTTTGCCATAGGTATTGACTTCAGTGCTGCACAGGTGGTCGAACTGTTCTTTAGGGAGATCTTTAGGTTGCATGGCCTACCCAAGACCATTGTCAGCGATAGGGATAGCAAGTTCATGAGTACATTCTGGCATGAATTATTTAGGTTTTTTGGTACGGCTTTGACCCCTAGCACCAGCTATCACCCTCAAATGGATGGATAGACAGAGATAGATAACAAGTGGGTGGAATTATACCTCATAAATTATGTGGCAGGACAACAGAAAGTGTGGGCCAGATGGTTTCATTTAGGAGAGTACTGCTACAACACTACCCAGCATATGTCCATAGGCATGTCACCATTCAGGGCCTTGTATGGTTATGACCCTTTATCTTTTGGGGAGATTACTTTCAGTGACAGCAGGACACCTATGGTATAGGATTGGATACAGCAGAGCTAGGACGTTCTCAGGGAGCTGAAGGATCATCTACAGAAAGCACAGAACCAACAAAAGGTCCAAGCAGACAAGCACAGAGTTGATCATACTTTTGAGGTTGGTGACCTGGTCTAACTAAGGCTCCAACCATACAGGCAGGCGTCCATCAAAAGGAGTGGAGCAGACAAACTACACCCACATTTCTTTGGGCCCAACAGAGTCAGCAGAAAGATAGGGGTCATAGCTTATGAGCTGGAGCTTCCACAGGGCAGCAAAATACACAACGTCTTCCATGTCTCCTACCTTAAGAAATCCATCGGCCAACACATCAGACCCATTGAGGTATTACCCCCCATGGATGAGGAGGGACAGCTTGTTTTGATTCTGGAGGAGGTATTAGAAGTCCGAGAGAAGAGGCTCAGAAACTGAAGCATCAAGGAGTACCTGATCAGATGGAAGGATTTACCCATTGAGGATGCCACCTGGGAAAAGGAGCACATGGTGAGAGAAATAGGTTTGGAATTGCTTGAGGACAAGCAATTTCAAGCAGGGGAGACTGTAATGTCCTCCACCTCTTGATAAAGAGGTGTTGAGGAGACTCAGTAACCTGGGCATCCCCACTAGGTCATAGTCTCACACTGTAGGGGAAAGTCAACTAGACTAAGGTTATATTCTTAAGTTGACTTGAAGAAAAAGAGTTAAAAGGAATAAAAGATAACTCAATAAAAGAATAGAAGTTGACCCTGGGAGTTAATCTAACTCAATAGAGGAATACAAGGAAAAAGTATAAATAGAAGGCTGGGGCGCACCTATTATTCATTCTGGATTTGGTATATTGCTTGTTATTGCTCTTGAGAATACAGTTTCATGGTTTTGTTGTACAAACCCTTGTGAGAAACTCAGTGGTGAAAGACCCACTCACCTTGTTCCACATCTTGGTCTCGGGGATGAAAGACTCCTCCACACCATTCTACACTCAGCATATTTCCACCTAGCGCTTCAGAAGATAGCAAGGTCGTATTGTTCTTGAGTTTCCAGCAAGGGCACACCATCACCTATAGAAGGGTTCGATCCAGCTTATCAGGAGAGCCTATGGCCATTTTGTCACTTGGGTTTATTTGCAGGGGCATAACCATCATTTTGAGGGTTTTTCTGGAGAGTTATCACCATAACCATCATTTTTTCTGGGTTTTTCTAGGAATTTCAAGGAATTTAGAGGCCTTTCTCATCAGGGCCGAATTACCTAGGGTTCCAGGCATCCAGGAGGGTGCAACTTTAGTAGAAGATTCAAAGCAGGAGGAGTTTTCCTTGGTCATTCAACTTGAGATTTCAGGAGGGTGTTCCTATCACCCTGATCTATCAGTTGGCAGAGTTTGGGCTCATTTGGAGTCTTCTTGCAGTTGGGTCGAGTTATTGAGGGTCTTAAGCCTTCTAGTGGAGCGTGGCATCTTCCATATTGAGGAATCAGCATTCAGATCTACTTGTATCGGTCTTCATCTCTCATTCATCCTTTGGAGGCTTATTTTGTATCGACAGAGCATTTTGTAGCAGCTCGTATTTCTTATCTATTGGGCCATCTGAGGATTATTCCAGATCTGCCTTCTATTGTATTGGTTCCATGCTTCTCACAATTAAAGGTCAAATCTTTTCTTGTGTTTCTATATCTTGAATATATTGTGATCTTTCATGTGTTGGATGAATCTTGTATGAACACACTTAATAACTGGATAACTCAATAAGTCACCTGCACATCATACACAACAGAGATAGTTAGTGGTTTCAAGCAAAAAAATTGGCTTGGGATCATTACAAGAACACATCATCTTTATATAACTTTGGTTATCACATAGGATCACGGTGGCTTCCATCTCCAAATAAAATAGATCTATCAACAACATCTGAAGCCATATAGATTCACAACTGACAGAACATGCAACAATGTATTCCTCTTATGTCATGCTCGAAGCAATGTTGAATTGCTCCCTACTCTTCCATGAAATCATGGCTAACCCCATACTGAAACAACATCCTGAAGTGCTCCTTTTATCAGAAGCACTTCCAACTCAATCTGAATCATTGTAACCACTCAGTCTGAAGTCATGATCTCCATTATAATTGAGACCATAATCCAATGTACCCTTAAGGTACCTCATCACATGTTTTTCAGCAACAATGTGAACACGTTTGGGTTCTACCAAATACTGAATCAAGGCAAAACATATATCTAGCCTAGTATTCGTCAAATACATCACCGAACCAATAATTTGTTTGTACAGAGTAGCATCAACCAATTCTGATGAGCTATCTACCAGTAGCTTCAACTTCGTTTCCATGGGTGTGTACATGGATTTATATTTCAACATGTCAAACCTCTTCATTTTAACTGCATACTTCCCTTGGTTAAGGAAGATCTTCTCTCTGCTCTACTAAACTTCAATACCTAAGAGATAATGCATTTAGGTCTTCCATCAAACTCTGTAGCGAGCTTCTTCTGCAATATGTGATGAGATTTTCTTCATCTTGTCAAGAATACATCATCTACATATAGTAGTAACATCACTGGCTCATAATTCATAACCTTGAGATCAAGGTTAGAATCAATTTTACTCTTGGTAAATCCCAAGCTCTTTGGGAAACTGTAAATTCTGCCATATCAAGCTCTAGGAGCTTGCTTCAACACGTATAGATCCTTATTCGACTGGCATACATGAGTCTTTCTATATTCAACCTTCAAATAAATTTTTCTCATTACATTGTACCAATCTGGTACACTTGCTCAGCTGCAACTCAATCTGCACAATCATGTGCTAGCTCTATGTGCTTTCTGCAAAACACTTATCTGTCTCACTATCTGGGAGTATTTCCTCTACTCTCTATGCAATTGTTCCTTCTGGTACTGGGACTCTGCACCTGCTCTAAAGCTGAGAATGGTTGCTCCATTCTCACTGTGACTACTAAAATCAGGGAGTAACTCCTCTACTCCATCATGGCAACAATTTCATCTGAAACAAATTATTACATTAAGCATTTATCTCAATATGCTCACATGCTACTAAGTATAATACTTTTCAAGGATTTCTATCTCAACTATAGTGTTTACTTGTAAAGGGGTAGTCATCAACTTGTCATGTGTAACTTTGAATATTATCAACTTAATTAATCAAACCTAGAACCTGGAGCCTTGTCCTCAAGAATGACTGTGTTACTTTTCTTCCAAGTCTCCTTCACTCAAGATGATGAGTGCTTTCTTCAACCTGTCTTCCTGTACTAAGAAAATATGTTATATTGACAGAAGGTTGGGTTAGAGGATAAACTCTATGATCTCAACTTTAATCCATCTAATACCTTGACTTTAATTTTGACCAAAGGTTAGTATGACGGTCATAGCTTTAACATGCAATCTAGATCAAAATAATGTCATAAAAAATAGATGCATATTAGAATAATCAAACCTGGGTTGCATTATTCCTCTGAATGTGTTGGATCTTGAGATCCTTCTGGATCTATGGCAAGATATCCCTTCTCCTGCAAATATCCTTTAAAGCTCAACAATTTAAACATATGTGAGTACATACCTCAGCATTTGTAGGTAGTGGCACCATCTGGTAGCAGCGATAATAATTACCAACCCCTTTTAAAAATTCAAGGGTGAATGAAACTGGTATTGCAGTTGATACCTCAACTGATACTGCAACTGCAATTGATTCTGAAACTGTAACTACAACTACAACTTAGGGTTTTATGAGGAAACCCTAATTTTTCAAACTTCAAGTTTTAAAATTCTGATCCAGGGGATAGATGCGTTGAGTTGAGGCGAGTAAGCTGGTGCAGTCAGATTTATGAAAATCCAAATTTTTCCCCCTCAAACTTGACCAGTGCATTTCTGGACTGGTGCTTCTGGTTTTCTGGTACTTCTGGTACTTTTGGTTTTCTGGTGCTTCTGGTTTTCTGGTACTTCTGGTACTGGTGAAAACTAGGGTTTCACTTTTCGAGAGTTCTATCCACTGAAAAGTTGCGTTAAAGGTGCCAAAGAGTTCCTTGGGCTATGGCACACTTTTCTAGATGGATTTTGGGCTGAAATTCTTCTTCAATAAAAAGCCCTAAATTTCATGTATGACAAAAGTGATGTTTTTCTT
>JASDQU010260887.1:0-15649 GCA_032191745.1 Picea mariana
GTGTAATATAAGTCAAAGTGGATAAAAAATAAATTATTTAAATAATAAAGTTAATGGAGAAATTACTAAGTGGACAAGTGGTTAGAAGTGGGTTAACCCTAAAATAAGGAAAGTGGGTTAAGATGGTTAAAAGGTAACCCCTTGAGGAAGCTACATGAAAGTATAAATAAGAGACAAGGCTCTCTCATTTTAATCACACTTGAGAATATTGAATATCTAAAAGTGACTGGGGTAACCAAAGGATATCTAAGACAAATTTTAGAGGGAAGGTGAAGTAAAGAAGGCTAAAATTCAAGGGAGGATAAATTATTTTGATGATGCTTTCTAAGTTATGTTATTTACAGGTCAACTCACCATTTTTGCAATAACGTTTTTTCTAGAATGATTCATACCATGAAATTGGGAGGTTGTTGAGGAAACATATCCAAGTAGCTGTGATAAACATTTTAGCTTGTGGATCATTGTATTTTTTGAGTTACACTCCGTGGAAAATAGGGTTTGTGGCTAGTCCTGAAACTAGTCTAAAACAAGTATTTCGGGTAAAAACGTCATAACTTCTTCATAACATATCCAAATTAAATAAGACCAAATGTATTGGTTAGAGTACAATCTGTAGTATTCTGTGTACAATTTTCAGATTCACACAACAAATATTCTATGCGGGGCATGCTATACAAGTTCTCTCTCTAGAATAAGACATAATTCAATAAGGTATGCCATTTTTTCTATAACTCCTTTTCTGAGAGGATCCAAGTAGTGAAACCTAGAGGAATTGCATAAAAGACACTGAAGAACATTGTGTACTATTTTTGGATATTTATTCATTACAGGTACATAGCTATGATTATTGCAAGTTAGGGTTGTTGACTAATCCAAAATTAGTCATGTGAGACTAAAGTAAAGTTTGATGAAAATGCTAGTCTCTTGTTGTTAAAGTTAAAGAAGGTTTGCAGGTATGTGATCATATACACCAGGTCTATTACAGATTTACAAATCAGATTTGGGTGATGAAATTGATGAGGGATTTTAGTTGAGGTACATGTTGGGTACATGGTTGAGTCAAGTAGTTGATGAGTTGGCACATACATGAGGTGTATAGTTGATGATGTTGGTACATATTGATGAGTCATAGTTGATGAGTAGTTGATACATGATTGGTACATACTTGGTACATGGTTAGAGACACTTGTTAGTAGTATTGTTGACACATGGTTTATGGATGATGTAGCATACTTGTATTGGTATATTATTAGAAGAACATATTGATCTTAGTGATGATTATGAGTTGTTTTGTTATGCTTGGTTGATGCACATATTTGAGAGTTGTCTTGGTGAGTAGATCATATTTGGTTGATAAGATTGATGAGGCAGGTTTTTGTGATAGGTTGTTTGGACAAGTTGTTATTATAGGTTGTTTGGTATAGGTTGGTGCATGGTTGATGCACTTGTTTATGGTACAGGTTGATTACAAGTTGATGCATGGTTCAGGTTATTGACATCCCATTGATTCTTACTATCAAGTCCATGTCAATAGATATTGTCTTATCCAACCACATGTACTCCCCATGCACACACGATAAGAGGAGTTTGATGCATGCATTGACTTCGTTGTTGTGTCCAAAGTGTGGGATGTCAAACAGGTTGAGGAGGCCTGCTCACTCCAATCCTCTGGCCCAAACCTTGGTTACTGGTATGCTTTGTTGTCTAAGTGTATCTAATTTGAGTTCCAAGTAATTATGGGGTGGAAGTTCAGGGAACTTCACCACATCAATAATGTCATGGTATGCATATTTCAATTGAGGTACCTTCCCCATCATGTCTTTGTCAATGATGAATTCCTCTGGAATGTCTGGGGTCACCAATGTATAATATGGAGTCTTATGTAGTATGACTGGTGGGGTTTCATCCTTTCTAGGCTGTACGTAGTCATGAGGAAACCTTGGCTTCGATGAGGATGTGATAGGGGTTTCCTCAATCTATGGTTTGGTTGTTGGAGCTCAGTTGTGACTCTTCCTTGGTAACACTATTGTTTCTCCTATGTCTCTAGGTGGTGTTGTTTATGTAGTTAACTAGGATTTGGTAGGTGTTGTAGCTCTATATCTCACTCTAGCTTTGTGCTCTTTGGTTTTCCTGTAATTATAAGTAAAAATAACCCACATTTGGAAGACCTGGCTCCTTTTCTACCCTT
Organism: Picea mariana; assembly: GCA_032191745.1. Lineage (NCBI taxonomy): Eukaryota > Viridiplantae > Streptophyta > Pinopsida > Pinales > Pinaceae > Picea > Picea mariana. The sequence continues at coordinate 2,189 of JASDQU010260887.1, forward strand.
TTTCTAGTTGTGCACTAGTTTTTGTGCCTTCCCTCCTGTCTCATTTTCCCATAGCATGATAGGTGTTTGTGTTAATAGTGCTTTATTTCCAAATATATTCTTGTATTTCCGCCGTGTACTTCCCCTCTATCATGTGTATTGGTGGCCTTTTGATTTTAATCCCTATCATTGTGATGGATTTATGACTTGGCCTTATGGTATATTTATGCCTTGTTATAACAGAAGTTTAATGACTTGTCCTTATACACTCATAATTGTTGTTTCCAGCCTTTTCGTAATTTTAGCGGTCTTTCCATGTGGGACGGTGCAATTACTATTATACAGTTTATCGATTTTATGTCGGATATCCTTGATTGGCATAGTTTCACCTCTCTACGTAGTTCCCATTATCCTTATGTATGCATGCATTCTCTCTTTTTTTTTTTATTGTGCGGTTCCTCCTATTATGCATCTTTCCAACCCTCTTGATAGAGTTTTAGCCGACTTCCATTCACCCTTTCTTTCAATTCTTCTTTGTTAAGTGTTTCCATATGCACAACATATTCCTCTGTCACTTCCTTGATCACATATGGTCCTAACCAGTGCATACAAAACTTCCTTGGGTGTTGCATAAATTTTCTATCATATAGTAGTACCAAATCTCCTACTTGGAATTTTTTCGACTTAATGTGTCTATCATGCCATGATTTTTCCCTCTCCTTTTAAACCTGCTGGTGAAATCCTATGATCAATCTATCCTCCTCTATTTGTACTAGTTGTGACAAGTATTCATGTATTGCACCCAAATCTGAAAGATTTGTGATAGTTGCAATGCATAGGCTTGGTACAATAAACTCTAGCGACATTACTACCTCCTTCCTATATACCAATCTGAGAGGTGTTTTCCCTGTCAATTTCTTGTTGTTTGTCATGTATGCCCATAGTACAACAAGAACTATTAAGTCTCGGTCATCTCTTCCTATGTTGTAGATTTTTATCAATGCATTCTCTAGGATTTTTTTGAATGCTTCCACTAGGCCATTGGCCTGTGGGTGGTATGGCATACCCTTCTGTTGGTGAATTGAGAATTTTGTAGTCAAATATGCTATGGTATTATTGATGAAGTGTGTCCCTTGGTCACTCATTAATGTTATTGGACATCGAAATTGAGTTACTATATTTGTAGCATTCCCGACCACCTAGGCCAGGCCATGCTACTCCAGAAAATGCTCTGATACCATATTGTAACATCCCCAACATCCAACTGGGCTATGCCACGTTCATTTTTTCAAACTATGTGCAAATTAAAACATGTACACATAGAAACTCTTGAACAACTATATATATATAACTTAAAATAGACAAATACATTCTGTAAATGCGCAGCGTCATGCAAAAATAACAATAAACATATACATACAGCATAGCTAGGAAATACCCATAAATATAAAGACAAGTATAAACCACACACAAGAAAAACCCATAAAAATAAAAACATAAATAATAATGCAACATATAAATTAACACACAATTGACACTTATCTTGGTAAGAATATCACCAACTGCATACATAAATTCCACAAACCTCCCAGGCTTAGACCACAATGCTCATCACTCTCAACAGTGGGTCACCCCCAAGCTGGGACTAAACTCCACCTGGGTAAAGGGATTCCTAACCAGGTTGATGTATCTCAGAAAATAGGAAATACTCCATCACAACTGCCAAATCAAACTAACATCCTACAGTCTCCCATTCCCCACATGCTTGTCCCACCCCATGAAGTGTGCCTCTTCTCTACTCAACAGTTCCTCGGTTGCCCCACTTCCCTTCCATGGCTTCAACAACAGGCCAAAAATAAAGTATTAGAGCCCTGTAGTTGCAGTTTAACACCTTCAGGAAATCAATTTCCAACAATTCTCTCACCTACAGAGAATTTCTCACGGGCCTGACAACCCGCCTCTTCAGTATCCCACGGGCCTGACAATCCCGCCTCTTCAGTCTAGCTCCCAAGCTAACCAGCTATAGGTACAGGTACGGATATGGGTATGGAAATAGGTATAAGAAGGTATAGAGGACAACTGAATGAGTGAGTGAATGATGATGGAATGATAGAAAAATGAAGTAAGTCCAAACTATGTGTATCCATGTTCCCAACTTGACACTTGTCATGTTGGGAGCTACTTTGGCCCACTTTTCCCCATCCTTAGAACTTAGGATAAAATAATTATCCATACTTTATACTTTAAGTAATATTAATATAATATTCCTTTTTGGCTTAAGCTCCCTAGCTTAGCCCTTTTCCTTAACTTTTAGCCCCCTCTTTCCCTAACTACTAGAGTTTAGTCTCCCATACTCTTTCATCGTGGTCGGTCTACACGCAACGATGTATTTTATATTAATGATAAGACATGTAGAAAAATAGTCTCATTGGCCTTTCGAATCTAGGCTCTCTGGCCTAATCATCACATAAGCCTTCTGGCTTATAATAAACTGCCTCACCAGCCTATAAAACACAACATATACATAAAGGCTCCCTGGCCTCAAAATCACACGCACTTAAGTTTGTTGCGTGTGGTATCATAGAATGTGCACACTTCATCATTTTACTGCATAGTACATGTGCGCACTATACCATGGAAGGTGCATACAAAAATGATATCAAACAATTCACCAACTTAAGTACATTTGCATTTACATTTACTATTGGGTTCAGCCTACGGGTATTACAATCCCCTCCCCTTAATTATTCAATTCCCTCAGTGCATTATGTACACATACACCACCAAAATTTCAAAAATCCTCAAAAATATGCAGGTATTATGCCTGCATTTCATCCTCATGCTCCTAAGTAGCGTCCTCAGGACCATACCATGTCCATTGGACTTTTACAATCCCCATGGCTCAATTTCAGAGCTGTTTGATTTTACGGTCCATAATGCATACCAGATGTACTTGGAAAGCGCCTTCTTGCTCCACCTGAATCACATTCCAATCAATAACATGATTAACATCAGGTATATATTTCTTGAGAAATGATACATGGAATACATTATGAATAGACATAGATGCAGGAAATGCAATCATATAAGCTTTTGGACCAATCATCTCTAGGATTTCAAGCAACCCACAATAGGGAGATTCCAACTTTGAACAATTTTCCAACTTCAGGGAACTTCTGTTGGCCTTCACTTTCAAGAATACATGATCACCCACTTTAAATTCCCTGTGAGTTCTTCCATTATCAGCATAGATTTTCTTCCTGTCTTGGGAAGCCTTTAAATTTTGTTTTATTTTCAACATTTGCTCCTCCATTTCCCTGAGTAAATCTGGCCCAACCACTTCTCTATCTATTGGGTTATCCCAACTTACCGGTGTGTTGCACTTTCTTCCATAAAGTGCCTCAAATGGGCTCATATTTAGAAATGTTTGGTACCCATTTTATAAGAAAACTCTACTAAATGTAGGTAGTCTTCCCATTTTGATGGTTTATCCATCACATACATCCTCAACATATCCTCAATCACTTGATTCACCCTCTCTGTTTGTCCATCTGATTATGGATGATAAGATGTACTAAAATTCAAATTTGTTCCAAATCCATTAAATAATCCCTTCCAAAAATTTGAGGTAAATTTTGGATCTCTTTCAGACACAATTGTCTTGGGTATACCATGTAATCGAGCAATTTCTCTCATATAAACATCAACAATGTTGGTTTCCTTGTGAGTGAGCTTTACTCGAATAAAATGGGCAGATTTAGTAAGTTTATCCACCACTACCATGATAGAATCATGTTGTTTGTTTCTTCTCAGTAGTTTTGTGATTAAATCCATTGTTACAACTTCCCATTTCCACTCAGGAATGGTTAATGGTTGTAGCAAACCATCTGGGTGTCTATGTTGAGCCTTTACCTTTTGATATTCGAAACATTTGTCAATAAAAGCAACAACTTATTTCTTCATTCCTAGCCAATAATATTGGCACTTGATAGTTGCAATAGTTAATTGATAACCTGGGTGCCCAGCATAAGGTACATTATGCATTTCTCTTAATATCAGATTTTTCAATTCCTGGGAATTTGGTACATAAATTCTTCCCCTTTACATGAGAATGTCATCATTATCTAGCTTATATTCTTTAATTTTCTGCTGCAAAATACCTTGTTGTAATTTTTCCACTAATTCCTTGTATTGCAAATCTGATTTTGCAACCTCCAAAATTATATGTTTCAAATATGATTGGTACATGCTAATGGTTGTATCATGCAACTTATGCACTCTTCTGTTGAGTGCATCAACTACTTTGTTCTCTTTCCCCTTGATATGTTTTATATAAAAGTCATATTCACTGAGCAATTCTAACCATTTGCTTTGCCTAGCATTTAGAGTTGGTTGATCAAATAAATATTTCAGACCATTATGGTCTTTCCTCAGCTCAAACCTTTTCCCCATGAGGTAGTGCCTCCACTTCCTCAAGGCATTCACTATGGCTTATGTTAGCACAAGAATTTGCACTAGAAAATTTGGTTATTTTTACAATCTATTTTGTAGCACTGCTGAATTAAGAGATTCTGCAGCGCCAACTTCCTCAAGCATCAAGACCGAGAGCCAAGTGCACCTATCATCAACACAAGACACGGGTTATAAATTCCATGCACACATTAAAAAGAAAGCTTATGTGAATGGAGACTTTCCCAAAACAGAGGAGTGGCGCTACCAAATCCACATAGCTAAATTCATGATGGGCTCTACCAATTTTGCATGACTGTGTCATAGTGGTGCTACCAAATCCACATAGCTGAATTCATGATGGGTGCCACCAATTTCGTAGAGTTAATTTGCATGGACGCTTCTGCCAGTTTTTAGTGACTAACTTAAAACTTGTGTTATGAACAAATGGGAAGGTATTTTTGACAACTGAAGGAGGTTTTTGTTCATAACATACCATATAACAAAAACCTCTCTCTGTTTTTTTAAATGTTTTATGGTTGGAGAGATATTATACAGAGGCATGGCACTACGGAATGTGTTGTGGAAACTCTGTTTTAGACCATTGAAATGATATTTTTGACCAGCTGACTTCCAGGAGAAGTTCCAGGTGAAACATGATGAATTTTAAAAAACTGAAGGAGGTTATTGTCAAGAATGGACCCATGAACATTAACCTCTTTCATTTTTTACACAGGTGTCACGGATTGAGATATTCGAAGGAATATTTGAGCCCTATGTTTTCCATTTTTGTGATTTCCTGTTTGAGACATGTTTTTGTGACACCTATTCCGAACAACTGGAGATGAATTTAAAGAAACCTAGAGAGGTTTTTATTTGTAACAATATTATATACAAAAAAATATCTCAGAGTTTACACATATATTATGTTTTGAGAATTACAAGTGGAGTTTTGAATCCTATTTTTCAGAATTTCACTTCCTGAAAAGAAGGAAATAAGTTAAAACGTGTCATTTTTTGTTTGTAGTTGTTTCTATTTTGGGAAATGGATTGGAGTTCGAATGGGTGATCTAGAAAGGACATATATGGCTATATATTCATTGTACAAGAGGGTAGGGGGGTTTGATTCATGATCCAAGAGAGGAGAGAGCTAGAGGAGCAGTGTATTTGTTGAATTGTAAGCCTAAGGGCCTGTTGTAATTAGCATTTCTGCCATTAGAGATTCATGAGAGTTGCTTATCAGACTTTGTGTTCTTTTTTATCATTTTATCTTGTCATCTTTATTGAGTAATATTTACAAATTTTGAAGATCAAAAGATGCCTTTGGTGAATGAATTCATGAGCTACAAAGGATTTGTGGCAACTATTTGTTAATCATAGATTATTGTTCAAGCACTCTTTAATCTATACTACAGAAAGGATCTCTGTTATGTGGATATTATTCTCTTTGTTTACCTTCTATTCTTCTATCCATATTTTCATAATCCTTTTGTCTAGTAGGAAAATTGATTGCCTTTGATTTGTAGGATGTTATAACTCCATGCCCAATGGAATGTATTTGCAGCAGTCTGATGCCCTCCTTTTTACTCTTCTCTTGATGATCCACCTATTCAAACTATTTTAATCCATTTACATTTATATGTTACCAACCTTACTCTCATTTGCAGTCTGGGAGTGACTCTTGGAGTGATAACATTTTTGGCGCTGTTACCGGGGATGGATTTGAGTAGATTGAAAAGCTCCCTAGGAAGAATGACATTGCACAACTCTCACTTTAGATGGTGACTAACGTTGGACACCTTCAAGACTGCACATTCACCATGGAGACTCCATTGTTAAGAATCTGTTGGTGACTCCACTGGAATGAGACAAATTAAATGGATATGGAGGCTATCCTAGCCAGGAGGTTTGCCCCACTCAATTTCTTAGCCATAGATGGTTATCCACATCCCATGCCTCGAATTGATGAATGGGAAGATGTGCTGCCCATATTTTATGAAGGTGAGAATGACAACCCTATTGAGCATGTTCAATAATTTCATGCTTTGATGTAGCAACTTGACATCCATCATGAAGATATATTGATGAAAATGTCCATGTATTCATTGGATGGGGATGCATGTAAAGGGTATTTCTCATTACCCCCTTCCAGCATTTCATCCTTGAAGGATTTCCATAGAGTATTCAATGAACACTGCAAAAGGTTTTATCCCTCTAAAATTATTTGTCATAACTGTCGTGAGGGATATGTAGAATGTGCTCAATATTTGTTAGATTTCTCTGCCGAATATAAAGATGAAAAAGATTTTATTCATTGTCCAAATGAAATTATAAAGAATAATCCTTTATTCGAAGAGGACAACATTCATAACTTTGTTTCAGATGAAAATCATGTGTATGAACAACTAGAAGCAATAGTTACTACTATTCCTGAAATGGATATTTTTAATAGTTATATTCTTGATGAAATTACTATTTTAGAGGTTGATCATAGATATGAAGGGAAACCCATTTTTTATGAATATTCTAGTGATGATGAGCAACAAGATTATCCTATATTTAATCACTATGAAGACATGGAGGATGATGCAGAGGTTTTCCTTGTCACAGAAGATGTAACTCAAAGATTTGACCAGGAGCAGCCCTTAGTTGAGGCACATGAAGAGATTGTTTATACACAGCCAGAAGTAAATCAACAGTTATTAGTGGATCAACATCCACCTACATCAATCCTTCTTCCACTTGTACCCACAGTTTATAGTAAGCAACCTGAAGTGGAAGAAGAACAATGCTATCAGTCCCATGTGTTTTGTCACCATTTTCATGACCTTGTAGGGGTGTATATGGAGTTGTATTTATCAAATGTTTTGGAACCTATACACTTTATTGTGTTAGCAGCAGTCAGAGGAGATATATGTAATGTATTCAAACTACTATCATATTCCTCTTGTCTATTGTTAATCATTGGAATTATAAAGACTCATGCCAACAATTTGCTTAAATATCTTTGGTGGAAGTTTGTCTTCACCTAACCCATTGTAAAAGTTAGTTAGCTTAGGTTTTGTACATAAATAAGCTCCATCAGGAGTAGGTGGTTTTGATTTTTGTTTGTAAGTAGATTAGTATAAGTTGTCAGTATGTTGTCTTCAACATGATATATCAGAGCATGACTCCACAACCCAACACTAAGGCACTGGAGCTAGAAAAAGAGTTCTTAGAACCTCACAGGGAGCTCTCTATCCCCCATGGAACCTATGTTAGCACAAGAATTTGCACTAGAAAATTTGGTTATTTTACGATCTATTTTGTAATACTGTTGAATTAAGATATTTTGCAGCACCATCTTCCTCAAGAATCAAGACCGAGAGCCAAGCGCACCCTTCATCAACACAAGACACGGGTTAGAAACTCCATGCACACATTAAAAATCAAGCTTATGTGAATGGAGACTTTCCTAAAACAAAGGAGTGGTGCTACCAAATCCACATAGATGAATTCATGATGGGTGCTAACAATTTCACATGATTGTGTCACAGTGGTGCTACTAAATCCACATATTTGAATTCATGATGGGTGCTACCAATTTCACAGAGTTATTTTGCAAGGATGCTTCTGCCAGTTTTTCGTGACTAACTTAAAACTTGTGTTATGAACAAATGGGAAGGTATTTTTGAAAAAATGAGGAGGCTTGTGTTCATCACATACCGAATAAAAAAAACCTCTCATTTTTTTAAAATGTGTTATGGTTAGAGAGATATTATATAGATACGTGGTGCTACAGAATGTGTTGCAGAAACTTTGTTCTAGACTATTGAACTTATAGTTTTAACTAGCTGACTTCCAGGAGCATTTCCGGGTGAACCATGACGAATTTTAAAAATATGAAGGAGGTTATTGTCAATAACGGACCCATGAACATTAACCTCTTTAATTTTTCACACAGGTGTCATGGATTGGGAGATCCGAAAGAATATTTGAGCCCTATGTTTTCCGTTTTCATGATTTCTTATTTGAGACATGTTTTGTGACACCTATTCCAGCCAGCTGGAGATGAATTTAAGGAAAACAAGAGAGGTTTTTATTCATAAAAATATTATCTACGGAAAAGTCTCTCCAATTTTATACAACTATTATGGTTTTAGAATTACAAGTGGCATTTTAAAGCCTGTTTTTCAGAATTCCGCCTCCTGAAAAGCAGAAAATCAGTTAAAACATGTCATTTTTTGTTTGTAGTTGTATTTTGGGAAAGGGGTTGGAGTTAGAATGGTTGAGCTAGAAAGGACCTATATGGATATATATTCATTGTAAAAGAGGGTAAGGGGTTTGGATTCATGATCCAAGAGAGGAGAGAGCTAGAGGAGCAGTTTATTTGCTCAATTCTAAGCCCGAGGGCCTGTTGTAATAAAGATTTCTTCCATTAAAGATTCATGAGAGTTGATTATCAGACTTTGTGTTCTTTGTTATCATTTTATCTTGTCATATTGCTTGAGTAATATTTACATATTTTGAATATCAAAATTTGCCTTTGGTTAAAGAATTCATGAGATGAAAAGGATTTGTGGTAATTGTTTGTTAATCATAGATTATTGTTCAAGCACTCTTTAATCTATATTATAGAAAGGATATCTATTATGTGGATATTCTTATATTTATTTTACCTTCTATTCTTCTATCCATATTTGCATAAGCCTTTTGTCTGGTAGGAAACTTTATTGCCTTTGATATGTAGGATGTTATAACTCCATGCCCAATGGAATGTATTTGCAGCAGTTTGATGCCCTCCTTTTTACTCTTCTCTTTCTGATCCACTTATTCAAACTATTTTAATCCATTTAAATTTATATGTTACCAAGCTTAATCTCATTTTCATTCTGGGAGTGACTCTTGGAGTGATAACATTTTTGGCACCGTTGTCGGGGACGGATTTGAGAAGATTGAAAATATCCCTAGGAAGAACGACATTGCACAACTCCAACTTTAGATGGTGACTGAAGTTGGACACCTTCAAGACTACACATTCACCATGGCGACTCCATTGTTAAGAATCTGTTGGTGATTCCACTAGAATGAGACAAATTAAATGGTTATGGAGGCTATCTTGGCCAGGAGGTTTGCCTCACTCAATTTCTCAACCATAGATGGTTATCCACATCCTGTGCCTCGAATTGATGAATGGAAAGAACTGCTGCCCAGATTTTATGAAGGTGAGAATGACAACCCTGTTGAGAATGTTCAAGAATTTCATTCTTTGATGCAACATCTTGACATCCATCATGAAGATATATTGATGAAAATGTTCATGTATTCATTGGACGGGGATGAAAGTAAATGGTATTTCTCATTACCCCCTTCCAGCATTTCATCCTTGAAGGATTTCCACAAAGTATTCAATGAAGACTGCAAAAGGTTTTGTCCCTCTGAAATTATTTGTCATAACTGTTGTGAGGGATATGTATAATGTGCTCAAGATTTTTTATATTTCTCTGTCGAATATAAAGATGAAAAATATTTTATTCACTATCCAAATGAAAGTATAAAGAATACTCCTGTATTCAGAGAGAACAACTTTCATAACTTTGGTTCAGATGAAAATCATGTGTATGAACAACTAGAAGCAACAATTACTGTTGTTCCTGAAATGGATATTTTTAACAGTTATATTCTTGATGAAATTATTGTTTTAGAGGTTGATCATAGATATGAAGGGAATCCCATTTTTTACGAATATTCTAGTGATGATGAGCAACAAGCTTATCCTATATTTAATAACTATGAAGATAGGGAGGATGATGCAAAGGTTGGCTTTGTCACAGAAGATGTAACTCAAAGATTTGACTAGGAGCAACCCTTAGTTGAGGCACATGAAGAGATTGTTTATACACAACCAGAAGTAAATCAACAGTTATAAGTGGATCAACAACCACCTACATCAATCCTCCTTCCACTTGTACCTGCATTTTACAGTAAGCAGCCTGAAGTGGAAGAAGAAATATGCTATTAGTCCCATGTGTTTTTTCACCATTTTCATGACCTTGTAGGGGTGTATATGGAGTTGTATTTATCAAATGCTTTGGAACCTGTAAAATTTATTGTGTCAGCAACAGTTAGGGGAGATATAGGTAATGTTTTCAAACTACTTTCATATTCCTCTTGTCTATTGTTAATCATTGGTATTATAAAGACTCATGTCAACAAGTTGCTTAAATGGATTTGGTGGAAGTTTTCCTTCACCTAACCCATTGTAAAAGTCAGTTAGCTTAGGTTTTGTACATAAATAAGCTCCATCAGAAGCAGGTGTGTTTTCTTTCTGTTTGTAAGTAGATTAGTATAAGTTGTTAGTATGTTGTCTTCAACATAATATATCATAGCATGACTCCACAACCCAACACTAAGGCACTGGAGCTACAAAAAGAGTTCTTATAGCCTCGCATGAAGCTCTCTATCCCCCATGGAGCCTATGCTAGCACAAGATTTTGCACTAGAAAATTTGGTTAATTTTACGATCTATTTTGTAGCACTGGTGAATTAAGAGATTTCACAGTGCTATCTTCCTCAAGAATCAAGACTGAGAGCTAAGCGCACCTGTCATCAGCACAAGATAGGAGTTAGAAACTCCATGCACACATTAAAAATCAAGCTTATGTGAATGGAGACTTTCCTAAAACATACGAGTGGCGCTACCAAATCCACATATCTGAATTCATGATGTGTGCTACCAATTTCTCATAACTGTGTCATAGTGGCACTACCAAATCCACATATCTGAATTCATGATGGGCACTACCAATTTCGTAGATTTATTTTGCAAGGACGCTTCTGCCAATTTTGATTGACTAACTTAAAACTTGTGTGATGAACAAATGGGAAGGTTTTTTTGAAAAACGAAGAGGTTTGTGTTCATCACATACCATATAACAAAAAATTCTCTCATGTTTTTAAAATTTTTTATGGTTAGAGAGATATTATACAGAGACGTGGCGCTACATAATGTGTTGCAGAAACTTTGTTCTAGACAGTTGAACTTATATTTTTGACTAGCTGACTTCCAGGAGAATTTTCGGGTGAATCAGGATGAATTTTAACAATATGAAGGAGGTTATTGTCAATCACGGACCTATGAACATTAACCTATTTTATTTTTCACATGTGTGTCACAGATTGGGAGATTTGAAAGAATATTTGAGCCCCATGTTTTCTGTTTTCGTGATTTCCTGTTTGAGACATGTTTTTGTGACACCTATTCCGACCAGTTGGAGATGAATTTAAAGAAAATGAGAGAGTGTTTTATTTATAACAATATTATATACAAAAAAATTTATCATATTTTACACATATATTATGGTTTTAGAATTACAAGTGGCATTTTGAAGCCTATTTTTCAGAATTGTGCCTCCTGAAAAGCAGGAAATCAGTTAAACCATGTCATTTTATGTTTGTAGTTGTTTCTATTTTGGGAAAGGGGTTGGAGTTCGAATGGGTAATATGGAAAGGGACTATATGGATATATACTCATTTCACAAGAGGGTAGGGGGTTGGATTCATGATCCAAGAGAGGAGAGAGCTAGATGAGTAGTTTATTTGGTCAATTGTAAGACTGAGAGCTTGTTGTAAGTAGCATTTATTCCATTAGAGATTCATGAGAGTTGCTTATCATACTGTGTTATTTGTTATCTTTTTATATTGTCATCTTGATTGAGTAGTATTTACATATTTTGAAGATCAAAAGCTTCCTTTGGTTAATGAATTCATGAGTTGCAATGGATTTGTGGTAATTGTTTATTAATCATAGATTATTGTTCAAACACTCTTTAATCTGTATTACAGAAAGGATCTCTGTTACATGGATATTCTTCTCTTTGTTTACCTTGTATTCTTCTATCCATCTTTGCATAATCCTTTTGTCTGGTAGGAAACTTGATTTCCTTTGATCTATAGGATGTTATAACTCCATGCCTAATGGAATGTATTTGCAGCAGTCTCATGCCCTCCTTTTTACTCTTCTCTTGCTAATCCACCTATTCAAACTATTTTAATCCATTTACATTTATATGTTACCAAGATTACTCTCATTTGCATTCAGAAAGTGACTCTTGGAGTGATAACAAATTCCAACTCCAAATCATGAGTGGCATAATGTCTTTCATGCTCCTTTAACTTCCTTGATTCATAACATAAAACAAACCCGTTTTTACTGAGGAATCCACCAAGTCCTTCTTTACATGCATCGATGCATACAATGAAGTCTTTATTTGGATCTACAATCCTTAGTATTGGAGCATTTCTTAATAATTGATTCAAGTGTTGGAAACTCTTTTCACAATCCAATGTCCACTGAAAATTCACACCCTTCTTTTGCAAGGAAGTGATTGGGTGTGCAATCTTTGAGAATCCTTCAATAAATTTCCTATAGTAGCCTACAAGGTCCATGAATGATTTAACCTCTGTTACATTCTTTGGTGCTGACCATCCTCTAATGGCTTCTATCTTCTGAGAATCTGTTAAGAACCAAACATCAATATAGCATAGAAAAACCTTAGGAAAAGTACTCAACGCCTTGAAAAAGAGATAATTTCAGATAATAAGCCTCTTCGAGGGGGCAAACTCCTTTTACCCCACTTAAATGTTTAAGTACAAGATGATTCAAAATGAAAATGTCTCCTTGGTATATATAGGAGACTAGGAGGTATAATTACAACTAATGGCTTAAAGCCGACATAAATAAAATAACAGTACTGATATAATATGCCCCAATTAAGGGGTAATGATCCAATATTAGGGATTAACATGCCCCTCCCCTTGAGACAAGTGTTGTCCACAATGCTTGAGTAACTCTGGATGCTTCTGTATAAAAGATTCATCTTCCCATGTGGAATCTTCAGCTAGTAGTTTCCTCCATTTAATGAGATACTCTGAAATGGATCTATTCCTTAGCTGGTGAATTCTTGTGTCAGTGATGGCTTCAGGCTCCAATATGATTTTTCCTTCCTCGTCAAGTTCTGGCAATATAGTTTGAACTGGGATCTTGTCATCTAT
>JASDQU010260888.1:0-15649 GCA_032191745.1 Picea mariana
AAACCATTGGCATCAATGACAACATGATCCAACAAAACCACCAATTCCTTTGAGTTTTTTATTCCTTGATTCATAGCCAGTTCATTCTCTAGAATATTCATCTTCCATTATTGACGCCCCTGAGAGAAATACAGATATCCAATGCATTAACATATTTTAGTTATAATTGTACTATTTTGGTTTCATGACACAAGCATGGGGCATTTCCACCTCATTTGTACAAAAAATATATTTTTAGAGAATACTTGGTCCACCTGTTATTTCCCTCTCCCTCCAATGGATTTCTCTCACAATTCCTTAATACAATGTATCTCACTCTTCTACACAATGATAGCATAGCCAAAATAAACAATGATGTATTTCGGCTATATGTATGCTCTTAACCTCACACATCAGGGGGCATCTGTTATCACCAAAACATTTCTCATAGCAATACAGTGAATGGTTGAAGAAAGTGCCAGCACAACACATTAATCAACATACCTCAAACATTTACACAACCTATTCAATAAGAAAAACTATGCAAACAATTCTTTAATTTCAGTGCAATTTCCCCAAAGCTTACTCATGTGCATCTGCGCGAGCCAACACATTGTTGAATGCACAAACTGTGTATTATGCACGAATGTCTCCACAAGAACCCATGTTGATGCATAAATAATGCATTAATGAAATTGGTTGGGCCTCAACCACTTCCAGATTGAGGTGTACTAAGACAAGACACTCAAATCAACTTGAAATCTAGCATTGGGGATATTGAAAGGATGGGAAGTACCTTCAAAGGGCTCCCATTCACACTACAAGAAAGTTATAAAAAAAGGTTGCATTGGTCCTATAAATACATGAATAATGTATGCAAACAAAGAGAAGAATTTTGAGTATTTTTATGTTGTTCATTTGGTTTTAGAGAAGCCATCTTTCTCTTAGAGATACTTGAGCATTCATAGAAAGTATTGCATTTCTCTCCTCTTGATAAATTCAACCATAAAGTCTTCACCATTGTATTTTTATTTTTAGAAGAAGAGATATTCATATTTGGGGTATTCAAGATCCCTCCCAAGGAAGAAGAGGGGACTCATAAGTTCCCATACTTCTCCTAGGTTTTATCAATTCAAAGATCAGTCCTATTGGTAGTTATTTCTTGTGTCTCTTTCATGCATCCATTTGCAGTTTTTATATGCTTAGTTTATTTTTTATTTATTGGTATTTAATTTCTTTCTTTCCCTTTATTTGAACCACTAATCAATTAACACATTTATGTATTGTCTTGTTGTCCCAACAAGGCAAGTAAGTTGCTTGTTTTTACTCAATCAAGTGGAAAAACAAGCACAAAAATTGGCTTCCAAGATCATCCACAAATTCTGAAAATATGAATACACTCTCAGAGTGGTCCTTACTATTGATTGATTCTTTGAAGAAGCTCAGATGGCCTATATTCAATACTTGTTTGATGATTTTATCACCGAATTCCTTGATGCTTAGGATTGGGGAAAAGAGTTTCATTATAGTTGGGTCATCCTTTTGTTGGGTATGGTGTCATGGAAACCACCACCAAGATTTGAAGTAGATGCAAAAGGTGTCCCCTTGTTCGTTGCACCCTGGTCCCTGAATCTCTGACATTCCTAGAATCCTGAGGTCTAGAAAACAATCGCCAAATCCTTCTATCAGTGGTTCACATAATTAATTGTGGCCTCAGATGAGAGGCTCCACATCCTAACTCAACATTTTGAAAGGTACATTGATTATCTTGAATTTAAATGTGATTTTCATAATGGTTTTAGTTCTCCCCACGTATTCAATGATAAGGAAGAGGACAAGATTCCTTTCTATATTACTGAAAGGGACATCCTATATGGTGTGGCAGTGTGGTGAGTTGACTACTAGCCTCCCTTCTCTGGGGTCCAAGATGAATTTGAAGTGAGGACCAAGAAGTACCAAGATAAGGAGTAGGTCATGATTGTTGCTTGACAATATTATTGCATCTAAAATTCAAAACACAGGTTCCAAGAACTAAGGGTCACCCCATTCAAACGATGGTATGCAAAGTGGAGTGGGTTCGAAGCATAGGTGGTGACAACTAGGAAACAAAAGTGATATTCCAAAACTCAAGTCCTGCCCCCTATTGACCTTGACACCAACACAAAACATGACCATCCACCCTCCCCATGTGCGACCCCAATTGAAGAAAAGGTCCTATCCCCATCATCCTAGTTGAAGGTCCAACTTAGTTCCAGAAAACACTGACATATAACTACCATTAAGCAAGTAGAGACTGGCTCCCTACCACCTAGCTGAAAAATAACCAAACTGATGAAGGCGCTTTGCACTCAATTGTCCAAATAGCAAGAGTTCCAAAATGATATGGTGAGGAAGGTGGACACTCTAGGTAAACAACTTGCTTTACCCTCACCATTGGAATATCCACCCCTGTAAATCCATTCCATCGATACTTCAGGATTCAACCAACGAAGAATTTTGAGTGCCATCCTACTCTCCATGATCCCATCCGACTCATCCAAGAGAGATTTAGGCCTTTCACATGTCCCTATTGTCGATATGAAAGTATAAGTGACTACCTTGATCTACGATCTTAGGGACAGAAACCAAACTCTCACTCGAGAGCACGCCTAATTATGCCTTCAATTTGACTAGGAATTCCCAATCCATGCAAACACTAAGTCTCAATTGCAGCAAGAATCAAGTACGCGAAAGGAAATTGAAGCTACTTGACAAAATTTCCAGCAAATGCATCTTCTTGAGGTTACTGCACATACAAAAAGTAAGGACCAATATTAAGCCATTATATCCATACACATCAATGTATTCACTGCTCTAGACAAGGCTTTCTCACAGGTTTGTATGAATGAATAGGTATATCCAAATATCTTGACACCATAGAAACTTAGAGTGGTTATTAAGCGTATTCATCTCCTGGAATATCATAATACAGGACTTCGTGCATGGATTAAAGAGTTAATGTTGGAGGAGATAGAGTTACAAAAGAAGGTTTCCACAACTGAAACAACCGTCTAGGATGGCCTCAATAGATGGCATGTCTTTTCGAGGGTGGTAGATCATAGATTCACTTTATGGAATGACTTACAACCCCCCCCAGAATTAACTAGTATTAATGATAGATTTTGTGCATCTTAGGATAAAATCACATAGTAGAAGAGTAGCTTGGATTCTCTACCTCCAAGTGAGCGCACGACTACGATGGAAACTATTGCATCCATAAAAAAAAGAGATTATTGTAGCCTGGGTTGAGAATCAAAGCATATTTGAGCTCATCACTACTGTGGCTGAGAAGGCCTTATTATTTTATACCCAACTACATATGTGCAGGTTGTTGTCGGCCCTTTTATCGCAAAAATGGAAACAATGGATTTGATAGCTCCTCAATTCACAACAACTAATGCAAATGCAGTTGTTCATCTCACCCAAGAACTTTAGGGAAAACTCAATGAGCCTGATTTCCAATTCAAGGAGTTCATCCAAGAACCCCTAAAGATAGTTTTATACATTGCATCAATAACTCCATGAGTAAATTGGCTCAAGGATGAGGCAAATAATAGTGGTGGGTTTCTGTTGACACCCAACATTTTGGGTAAATATCATTCACACACACAAACAAAGTTGTGTGTGCCTATTTCAATTTTTCATGCGTTCAAGCAGTTGTGCGAGGGGTGACAAGAGGTGTGTGCATCGGATCAATGTTTTTTATTGCATGCTAATTATATTTATGTTGATGCACATTGGTATGGTTTTTGTGATGTGCACCAAAAATAAAGAAGACACTGCATGCACACAGGAATCGAGAAAATAATCTTCAAAAAATCTTCTTGAATGATTACTACAGGAAACACAAGGGAACATGGAGTAGAAAGAAGATGAATTGGCAAGGTAGTTAACATTGCCACAATTACAAAGGGGCTATGAGGAATGCACATGGGTGAAAAAATCATGAAGGACTGAAATTCAGAGGAGTGAGTGGCGAAGAACTGAAAGTGACAGAGCATTAGAGATGAGAAGCAAATAAAAGGGAGCAATGATGACATAAAGAGAGTTAGCTCGTTAGTCAATTGGTTGTTGTTTTGATAGTTGTGGGTATTGTTTCCATTGATATCTCTCTAAGCCTATGTTTTACAATGTCTCTCGTTGTAATTCCGAGTCTATCACAATTGCAAAGTCTAAAAGAAATTGCATGGAGTTGTGTAATGTAACACTAGGCAAATGTATAAGAGAGTAAGGCTCTGTTGCTATCAATTTATGAGTTTCTTACTGTATGTTTGTGATGATGGAATGAAGATAATAAATTTGCAGTGATTATGGTCTTATGATGTGTTACTCATGTGTCAATTGAATTCTTGTGTGTTGTTGCATATTGTTAGTTTTTAAGTATTTTTCAATGGATCATCTGAATGTCAACCTAGATGGAAATTTGTGCAATTAGTGCTTCATCATCATCAAGACAAGACTAGATGGTCTCTATGATACTCATGGAATCTTGAGTGAGACCTTCTTCAGTATTTGGCTGGGGATTTATATGTCAATGCCTTGGGGTTTTTGTTGGTCAACTCTGGATGAACCTTGGGTCTTCAACCCCCTAGTTGATCCTAGAGGATATTTGTAACCAAGAAAAATTGATCATATCGAATTCTAATGAAATTGGCTCCATGACATAGATATCATCGATATATTTCCGATAACACTTGAACAGGCTCAAAAAGACGTCGTATGCAAAAGTTATCTCATTCTGAAGTTTCGGTTAAACAGGCAAAAAGTCAATAAAGGCATGACATGTGGCAGGTATAGAAAGAGTGTTGACGTGGCATTATACAGATAGAGTGTTGACATGGTAGATGATGACTAGGTGGGTTTGACATGGTAGAGCTGACTTAGAAGTGACAAGGTAGGCCAATTGTGTGATGCGTGGGCCAATCAAGAGGTGAAACATGGACCAACCAGAAGGTGTCACGTTGAACTCCGAATTTATCCAAGTTCGGCTAGTCAAAAATTGGTTTTGAAATGACTGGTGGGGTATTAGAACTCGTTACCTCCCTAGTGCCAAAGACTTCAACAATTGCCCAGACCAGCTGGGCTATGATGCCACTTGATACGCCATTTGTTGAAAATGGTATTTAACATGCAATGGAGCGGAAATTCTAGAGAAAGAAGCACCAACAAGGGTCAACCTC
Source organism: Picea mariana (assembly GCA_032191745.1). Classification (NCBI taxonomy): domain Eukaryota; kingdom Viridiplantae; phylum Streptophyta; class Pinopsida; order Pinales; family Pinaceae; genus Picea; species Picea mariana. The sequence goes on from JASDQU010260888.1 coordinate 5,199, forward strand.
GTGAGCTCTTCGTCGATGCCATGACTTCTGCCAACAAGAATTGTCAATGTGCCAAGTGTTTGGTGCTTGCTTTGGCATGGAACGATAATGTTTTGTTATCTCAATGTTTTATTAGACCGAAAAGCTCTATGGTCATGGGATTTAATCTTGGATCATATATTATATGTTTTTTATAATCTTTTGATTGGATTATAATGGATATGGTTGTTAACCATATATCCTATGACCATTGAAAGGGGATCGATACATATGGTATATTTTGGTTATTGTAATATATTTCCAAGACCATAAAATCCCATTTAATTTGGATCAAATAAAGAATATATCCATCGACCTGTGGTATATAACGAAAGGCATTTTTTCCATTAGATGACAATGGCTCTTTTGGAAAATAATTACTATTGTATTTTTATTTATGCAGAGGTATTTCCTGCATATAAAATATTGGAGAAGTAGGTTTTAGGCCTATCTTTTGGTAGCCCAAGTGTGGGAGGTTTTTCCATTGTACCATATCCATTTGCAGTAGATCAATGGTTCATCATTGAATGGTTTTTGTCAAGTTTATTATTATACAAATGTTTTTCTTGTATAATTGAACAACAAAGCATATTTAAGCTTTTTTTAGTGTAGGAAGAGAAAGGAAAGTTGTTCCCAAGCATTATGCAATCTTCCTAAAGGTGCCGAAGACATTTTGTTGCAGGTTGCAAATCCATTTGATGTAATTATGCATTTGACATCATTAATGGAGCATTTTCACAGTTGAAGTGGACCCGAAGACGTAGCCCAAGATGGGTGAACTCCGTTATCAACTTGTGTCTTATCTCTTATGTTATGTCGTTCATTACTTCATTTCATCATTTCCTTTATGCAATAAACCTTCCTAATTGTTCATTGAATGTTTCAGAATTTGAGCTAAGTCAATTTATCTTAAAATTTTGCAAATCAAGTCAATGTATTTTCATATCACCAACGTTAAGAAAGACACGCGCAAGTGTGGATGAGCCAACGTCTTGGAAATAGTGAAAAAAAAAACTCAATAGATCGAATTCAAAAGGTTGATTGTTTTATTGAAATTACTAATGAACCCAAATGATTCTTGTTATAACAAAATCTAGCACCCACAAAAGTGTAAAGTCCCAAGCACCAAGGAGATAACTTTGTGTAATTCAAGAAAGTTTCCCACTATCACCTTAGCAACTCTTCGTCTCACTTTAGGTTAGATCTTCCCTTACAAAAGGGTTGTATCCCTAGATTAGGATTATCAAGTCTATGAAGTAGGGGCTTAAAGTAAAAATTAAGCATAATCCTTGATAAAAGAAATATTGTTGTAGTATATTATCGTATGTGGAAATTCAAGTGGACAAGAGAAAGGGATATGGAAAATATAGGGAAGAAACCATCACCTCTCAATCTATTGGGTCGATGAAGTCATGAAATACTGCATGAATGAAAGAGAAAAATTGCAAAAAGCAACTACTTTGAGATAGGCTATAAGGTAGAAAAGGCTATTTTTCCACATTCAACCCAATTAGATGAAAGAACTAGTTTTGATACATTCATCATTTAGTTACATTCTCAAGATAAAAGGAACTATGTTTGATACAATTCACCTTAAATGTTTGCTGAAAATAGGTGTAGAAAGCTGGTCTTGGAGAGATAGAGTTGCCACTCACCATACAAAAATGAAACCATTGATTTATTTAACTAAATTTTTATTTCAATTCAGCAACTTAGTTTGATAAATGAAGGATAACAATGCAAAAGTAAAACAACAAATAGATCAAGATGGATAGGTTCCTCACATTGATTATTCCAATTTGAAATGGATTTCATTATTTGGACTTCATATAAGTATGATAGCAAGGTAGTTTCCACAACACATTAACAACAAAATTGAAGAGTATAACAAGACCATATAACAACATAGAGAAATATCTCACTTATTCATTACTCTACAAAGGTTTGATATACAAGGGATCTCAATCCATCATCATCTCCAAAATCCTACTCTATATCATATTACTTCTCAATATTTATCCAAGTCACTAATCATAGCACACTCCCAATCCCCCCATGAATGGAGATAAATCTCCTTTATAAAGAGGGAGATTTATCTCTCTTATAATAAACCAGTCATTGTTTTCCTAGATCCATTATTTCTCCAAGGAATAACAATAAGATATCCTCCTCGATAACTTCCCTACTGAGAATAGTAATGGGTTGTTGAGATCCATTTTCTTCTCCGAGAAAAAGAAATAAAATATACTTGGAGTTATCTAAATACATCCTTATCTCCAAATAAAGTAATATAATAATTCTTTCATACATGACCAACTCATAAGACAAGTCAAACAATAACAAAATAATGAGTGGTTAGAAAACGACCTCAAAAAGAAGCACAAAGGAGAGTGAGATGCCTCCCAAAGGGATAATATTAAGCACCATACAATCAACCAATCATTGGCTCACTTCCTAGTGCATCCTGTTTGTTTGATGTAATAGTTTGTATTGAAAAGACAGGCTACACCAGGTAGTGAGCCAATGATTGGCTCTCTACATGGTGCTTAATGTTAGTCCTCCCGAAGTGGTAGTTGACCATGTCAAGATTCCATAAATAAAATATGTGCCTCCACATGTGCATGTTCCAATAATAAAATAAAACACTTCAAGGGTGTGATCCTCAATGGAATATACCAAGTAAAATGCATGCAAAAGTGGCATGTGTGGCCCTCCTCAAGATGGTATAGATATCTAAGCTCCTCTCATAAATATTTGCATGTTCCAAGATAATCTCCAAGTAGGATGAATTAGGGTTTTGACCCATCAAAATAATAAAATAATACTCTCCCAAGTAGAATGACCTCAATAAATGTGTATGCAATAACTCCTCCAAGGTGGATGTCTAGGGTTTGAAAACTCCTAGGTGACATGTCCCTCCAAGAAAACAATAAAATACTCTATGTAATTTGTGCCCTAGGAGAGAGCACCTTGGGACCATCTCAATCCATCAATCAATAATAAAATAATGCCACGTGAGGTGCACCCTAGGAAGATGTGTCATGATACTACTTCACACGTGTGGTCAACCAATAAGAATGTAAAATTTCCTCCAACAAATCATAAAAAATGAAATACCATGGGTTAGAAAGAAAAAATTGAGGTTAAAAAACACCAAGGAACTATTACATCACTATGTCAATCCATCAACAACTACCCCCCCCCGGGTTTTTCTCAACACTTTGGAACCCCTCATTCTTTTTCCTTTTTGGTTTATATTGATCTTATCTCCCAATTGCCTTGTAGCCTAATTTATTTCCATTATTTGAAATGAATAAGTCAAGTGAGCCTTCATGTTTTACTTGCTTGATTATGACTTGGTTTATTTCCTTCATTGAAATTTATTCCTCAATTGAGTTTTGGTTTCTTTCATAAACTTTTCCACCTCAATTGAGTTTATTTGTTCATCCTTTTCTGCTCCAATTTTTAAATTAGGCCCCTTCTTTACTTTTCCTTTTGAATTTTTTTCCCTTGGTTTTCAAATCGGTCTTGACTCCAAAATTAGCCCCCTTTTCTTTTTACTTGTTAAATTTCTTCCTCGATTTCTAGATCAAGCCCAATCCTCAAATTAGATGTCTTGTTTGTTGTTTGAACTATGGCTGGTCTTCATAACGTGAAAAGTAAAAAGTGAAAAGTTGTGTTTTGGAGGCCAGTTTAGTATAAATATATATAATAAATAAGTAGTTATTTATTATTCAAGGGACAAATCCTTTCATGGATGGTCACCATATGTTCAATATATATGAAACAGTCATCATTGAAATAACGCATCGATTGTATATCATATTATATAAAAATCAACATGATATCAAAGCGGGACTAGGCTTGACTCCCTCATGGGAGGGCCCGGGAAAATAAGAGAGATGGATCATGCATCCTCCTAACTATTGTGAGCTCCATTCCATTTCCAAAGAGTTCCATGCTATCACTGCTCAAGACCGACAAAATCCATATGAGAAAACATGATTTTTATTTGTGCACTTCAGAGTCACGAGAAATATCGTGTGGGTGGAAAACGGAGAGAAACTTGTTAATGGAAGATATTCATGTCTTCACCTGAGAAAATATGGAAACCTCCTTTTTTTGGATGAAGATGGAAGTGTTGTGTGGAACATCAAAACCAGTAACATGAATGTAATGGAGGTTGTCCTTCTAGAAACGAGAAATATGGTGTTACACAACTCCTCAGGCAATGATCGTGAGTTTGTGTGGGAAAGATTTCAATATCCAACTGATACTCTTCATCCATTCCAACCCCTCAAGAATAATGTGAAGTTAATATCCATATTGATGAGGGGAACGTTTAAACAAAGGATACTATCATCTCTACTTTGATAGCGGCAACATTCTTCGACTCATTTACAAGTGATCAAGCATACTGGACAACTACGAGGCCTTTGGAAACAGTAGAAACACGTTGAATTTTCAAGCCATATTGAATGGCTCTGGTGTTTTTCAATCAAATAATGGGTTTAAAATTGAGGTGTCAAATTATGGGGAAGGCCCCAAGAGAATATTAACTTTGGATGTTGATGAAAACCTAAAGCTATACATCTTGGTGGAAGAGACATGTATATGGAGCATTGTTTGGATTTTGATCCCTAATCAATGTTTCGTTGATGGTTTATGTGGAATCTACGGTCTCTGCATATACACTCCAAATCCCAGTTGTACATGTCCCACTAGTTTTCACATGAAAGATTCCACCAATTAGTACCAAGGTTACGAGTGTGATAAACGACTGACTGGGCATGGTGCATCCAATACAAAGCTTATTTATCTTCCACATACAAATTATTATTCCTACAATCTATCTCAACCTATTGATATTACACTGGAAGAGTGTAAATTTTTGTGCATGAATGACAATCGTTGTGAAGGATTTGTCCACATAATGGATGGCACCAGTTTGTTTTATCCTAAGTATTTATTTCTCAATGGATTTTGATCTCCCGAGTTGTTTTTCATAATACTTGGATCGCGATATATGTCCATAACATATAGAGATATTGGATATGAATTTATAGGCTACTCAGAGACCCCCAAGGGATTCAAGAAGTTCAGATTTGAAAAATTGAAGAAATTGATGGATAACTTCACGATAATACTGGGACCGAGGATATATTGGATCTAGCACATGGAGGATGCACACGAAGTATTTGTCGGAATTCCTCAATGAGATGATCGTGGTAGGGGTGCCTAGAAAGATTTGAGGATTGGTCAAGATGTCAAAAGGGGAGAAGATGATGGCATAAGTTCCAGGATGTGAGCGGTGAAGGATCAGATGGCTCAACTATGTGCCATGATGTGAGTAGAAGCGGACCAACTCATTAATCAGTGCAAGAGGGAGTTGGCCTCAAGAGTTCTAGATAAAGCATCCTGGCTTGATACATTACTTTTTGGGATTAGAAACATGGCAGAAGCCAGGTGAGATATTCCTTGGTCAAGGGAAGTATGTTATCACGATCCTTTAGATATTTGGGATGATGGACTGCAAGTCCATGGAAACTCCCATGGTGACAAACCTAAATAATTTGAGAGACTTTGGTTCTGATCTAGTAGACCCCTCCATGTATCAACAATTGATTGGATCACTAATGTATTTGGCTAATACCAGGCCATACATTTGCTTTGTTGTGAACACATGGAGCCAACTCCAGGTGGAACCGAGACATGAGCATTGGATTGTCACAAAGCACATTTTGAGATATTTTTGTTGCACGCTAAATTATGGTTTAATATATATCTCAATCAGTGATGTACAACTTCAGGGATATTGGGTAGGGAGTGCAAGTGACAGAAAGTGTACTTCTAGTGTATGTTTTAGTTTGGATTAGTAGGAAACAAAAGTCTGTGGCACTCAGCATTGTAGAGGCAGAGTGAGTTGTAGCATGTGATGCTTGTACAAAATAAATATGGCTCTGTAAGTTGATTTCTGGACTATTTGATCAAATGTCGGATTTGACCATGATATTCGATGGCAATCAAAGTTGTGTGAAGCTTTTAGAGAACCCGGTTTTCCATGACAAGTCAAAGAACATTGAGATGAAGTATTATTACAACTATGATCGATTCCAGAAGGGAGAAGTAAAAATCCAGTATATCTCCATCGATGAGTAGATAACGGATATTTTGATGAAGCCCTTGTCCAAAGGGAAGTTTGTATACTTTAGGGACAAATTGGGACTTGTGGAGATTGCTCCCTTGGTTGAGAGGGAGTGTTAATCTATACCATGCTAGTAAAATTAGATATGATGTTTTTTCATCATTCTATTACATATTAGATATGATACAGATGTCCGGAGTCGCATCATGCTAGTATAGCTTAGATATGATGCATTAGCATCATGCTAGTATAGCTTGGAGATGATGAAGTTTCCTTATCTACATCATGCTAGTACAACTTAGATACAATGCAGAAGCATCATGCTAGTACAACTTAGAGATGATGTAGATGATACTCCACGTCATTTCGGTACAACTTAGATATGATGCATTTGCATCATGCTAGTATGACTTATAGATGATATAGTGGAGAGAATGGTCTAGGTTTGTACCATGGACGAACATTCTCTCTGAGTTCACGGGTAGTGACTAGAGTGGAGAGAATTTTCCCATTGTGTACCATGGATGGACATTCTTTTTGAGTTCACAGTTAGTGACCAGAGTGAAGAGAATGGTCCAAGTTTGTACCATGGACGAAAATTCTCTCTAAGTTCACAGGTAGTGACCAGAGTGGAGATAGTGGTCCAGGACAAACATTCTTGATGAGTTCACAGGTAGTGACCATAGTAGGAAGAATGGTACTTCTCCCTGAGTTCACGGTAGTGACCAGAGTGGGGAGAATGGTACAAGGCATGCACTCTTTTTTATTTCACAGTAGTGACCAGAGTGGGAAGAGTGGTCCTTCTCCCTGAGTTCATTGTAGTGACCAGAATGGGGAGATACAAGATGAGCATTCTTCTTATGTCACATATAGTGACCAGATTAGGAAAAATGGTCCTTGTAGACAAGGGACACTCAGTTGAGTGTACAACACTTGATACCTACGAAATCATTCCCAGATTACTCAAATAGAGTGTGGCTTAGATAATTGATGCTATATGATGTGTCATGTGTCAGAATACTGACTAGGTTGTGGCAATTGATGATGTTGATGTTGATGATGATTTAATACAACCTTTCTATGATATAAGAAGTGCCAAGAAGACAAGTCAAATTTTCCAATGAGAGAACATTTAGATGGTTGAGAGGGAGTGTTGATATTCTTTCATTGTGGATAGTCAGTATACTACTAGACAGACATTCTCCTAGGATTGGTCACGGTGATTTGACCAGTGGTGAATGGCCCAAGCATAGTCTTCAAAGAATAGATAACTTGATGTGTTAGTGTTCCTCCAGTGTGTGGAATCATCGGGAGGACATTCACTCACAGGAGTGTACCTATGGCGAATGTCCCAAGTAAGCATCGGGTAAACCTTCTCCTAGATTGGGTTGCAAACCAAGGTAGATAAGATACATTTATCACAAAGGTGTACTTGTGGTAAATGGGCCCAGGCGTAGTCCTTTCTTGATCATGACAAGGAACAATATGGACTTTAGGTGCTTGAGGTGATTTCCACGTGTAAGTTAGCATTGGGCTAACATTCACCCATAGGGATGTACCTCTGGTGAATCTCCCTGGTGTGGTCTTTGTCCTAGTCATAGTAATTTGAAAAAGAATAATAAAGACTCAAGGTGCTAGATGTTATCACATGCAGACCCAAAGTGAGCCTGATCTCATAAAGAGTCAATTGGCTTAGAGTAAGAGCCGCAGAGGGAGTTTCCCCTTGGTTTAGTTGGGAGAGAGACATCTCCCAAGACTGACAGACATGTGTCATGAGTCTAGGGAAAATTTTGTATACTTCTGAGACAAGCATGGCATGATGAAGAATGTTTCCCTCGATGAGAGGGAGTGTTGATGTTTGGACAACATTAGGAAGACATTCTCCCAGATCATATGGTAGGTTGTTGCTGATGTTGCAGATGATGATAAATACCTTCCTAGTTAAGAGGAAGTGATAATATAACAACCATCTTGCAGATGATTATGAATACCTTCTTAGTTAAGAGGGAGTGTTGAATTTTGTAACTATGGTCAACCTTCATAACATGAAAAGTAAAAAGTAAAAAGTTGTGTTTTGGAGGCCAGTTTAGTATAAATATATATAATAAATAAGTAGTTATTTATTATCCAAGGGATGCATCCTTTCATGGATGGTCACCATATGTTCCATATATATGAAACACTCATCATTGTAATATCGCATTGATTGTATATCATCTCATATAAAAATCAACATTCTTACCTTCATTTTTGAGTTCTCTCCCGATCCAAAAATCAATCCTAATTTCCAAATGATGGCCCCAATTATCTACCATCGAATTTAAGTCTTCTTTGGAAATTCAATTTTAAGTTTATTTCTTCTTCCTTCAAGCCTAATTTAATTTTAAAGTTCAAATTTGATTTTTTTTTTACTTACTTTCCTTTTGAACTTCACCCCCTCCCCCAAAATTTCAAATTGAGTCCCTTATTCCCTTTGATTACTTAACCAGTCCCCCAATTTTTAGATCAAGTCCAATTTCCAAATTGGTCCCTTTCCCTTCCTTTCTTTGTCAAACCTTTACCTAATTTTATCAACATGCCTAATTTCCAAATCAAGCCCTCCTATCACCTCTTCGATTTATTTTGAACTTTTCCTTGGTTCAAAATTTTGAACATTTGAAGCTTTTGTTTGAACTTTGAACTCTTGCCTCGAATCTCAACTCAAATTGGAAGTTGTCATGAATTGTAAAATCAAGCCCCCTTTTCTCTTATCTAATTCTTCCCTTGCCTTGATTTTTCAATCATCCCTAATTGTCGAATCAAGCCCTTTCTCCTTCAATGTTTTTGTGGACAGGTCCCAATTTGGAGATAGGGCCCAATCTTAGAATTAGGCCTTCCTATTAATATCTTCAAACTCTTTGATTTTCCTCCATTTATTCAAACTCATTTTAACATTTTCTTAGAATGTTCTTGTAAATGCTTTCAAACTTGACTAAGTCACGCTAAAAACCTTTTCTTAGTCTGATTTGAAAGTTGGCCCTCATTCTCAAATTGGGGCCTCTCTGCATATTCTCACCCAATCCCTTGGCCTAATATGGTGATATAACTTGATTTCCAAATTGGGACCTCTTTTCACCTATTCTCTTTTTCCTCGGCCCAATTCGATGATCAACCTCAATTTCCAAATCAAGACCTTTGCCTTGAGATTCTTGTGTAAGATTGTATTGATTTGGAGATCGACCTCGATTACCAAATTAGGGTTTCACTCTTGAGAAACCAATTGTGATTTGAATAGTCAAAAGTTTCTATTCAACAATTGATTTTATGAAGGCACCTTACACGACTTCAAAGGGAATTGAACCAAGAAAGAGACTCAAACGATATAAAAAAAAAAGAATAAGTTCAAATTTACAAAAGGAATTGAAACCCCTTGGTGGCATAGAAGTGATGGAAGTTCAAATAATCAAGAAAGGAATATCCCCCTAGGTGGAAAAAAAGAATATCTAGATGGAGAAAATGAATATCCACAAAGGGAATCAAACTATCAAAGAAGGTGTTAAGAACCAAACATCAATATAGCATAGAAAAACCTCAGGAAAAGTACTCAATGCCTTGAAAAAGAGATAATTTCAGATAGTAAGCCTCTTCGAGGGGGCAACCTCCTTTTACCCCACTTAAATGTTCAAGTACAAGATGATTCAAAATGAAAATGTCTCCTTGGTATATATAGGAGACTAGGAGGTATAATTACAACTAATGGCCTAAAGGCAACATAAATAAAATAACATTACTAATATAATATGCCCCAATTAAGGGGTAATGAGCCAATATTAGGGCTTAAAATGCCCCTCCCCTTGAGACAAGTGTTGTCCACAATGCTTGAGTAACTCTGGATGCTTCTCTATAAAAGACTCATCTTCCCAAGTGGAATCTTCAACCGGTAGTTTCCTCCATTTAATGAGATACTCTGAAATGGGTCTATTCCTTAGCTGGTGAATTCTTGTGTCAGTGATGGCTTCAGGCTCCAATATGATTTTTCCTTCCTCGTCAAGTTCTGGAAATATAGTTTGAACTGGGATATTTTCACCTATAACCTTCTTTAAGCATGAAACATGGAAGACTGGGTGTACTCGTGAAGATGCAGGAAACTCCAATTTGTATGCCATAGTACCAATTTTTTGCAAAACCTTATAAGGTCCATATTACTTTGGTGATAATTTATTATCCTTCTTGGCTTGCTTGAGGGACATCTGTTTGTATGGTTGTAGTCTTAAAAACACCCAATCCCCTACTTCAAAACTTCTTTCAC
>JASDQU010260891.1:3876-14255 GCA_032191745.1 Picea mariana
GCATCTAGATACTAAATAGTACATGATAAAATGAAAATGATAGATCATAGGAATCCAAAATTCAAATCATTGATTCCCTCTCTGTCGTGTTGTTGCTGCTCTAGCCCTTTTACGGGTAAAGGGCACCAATTTTCCTTTGGAAGCAGTAGGTGGTCATGGAGGTACTCTAGATGAGCTTGGAGTGGAAGCTCCAGCTGCTCCAGATGCTACATCTGAGGTGGTAAGTGATGGGGACGAGGTGGAAGGAAAAGTGTGTTGCCTCCCAGTCACAACGGACCCAAGTCCAACTCCAGGTATAGCTCTCCGTGGATGTGGTGGTGGCATTGGATCCACTGGAAGTCCAATCTCCTCCTCGGCCTCTGTATCCACTGGAAATGGAACATTGTCCTCCTCCTCCTCCTTTGTTGCCCCCTCCTCCCTCAAATCATCTGCATGTTCATCTTCCATTCAAAAACAACAAGAAGCAACACATTGAAAACCCTAGCCTAACTCTAAAAATTAAAAAAACAAAGTTCAAATCTTCAAGTTCAAACTTCAAACAAATAAAAGAAAAATGTTTTTTATCATACCTGGAAATCTTGATCTCTCCGCTGGCGCTAATGGAAGTAAGATCCTTGGCTTTCTCCTCCTTGGATAGATGCACAATGGCTTTCCTCACACCTCTCTAGCTCTCTCACACTTCACAAATGAAATAATGACCAAAAAAACGGCACCCGCGGCCTCTAAAACCTCACTCTCGCGCACTTTAACCGCAAAAAAACTCAGCAGGCTGACATATTGGAAAATGTTGAGACACATTGGAAAAATGTCGAGACACAATGAAAGTGTCGGGACACTTTCAAAGTGTCGGATATGTCGCGAAATTTTCAGGAGAAAGTTTCGGCCAGGGGAAAATGTCGGCGACATATCCGATATTTCGGAGATATATTCAACAGTGATATTTGTGACTGCCACGGCTACCCGCTGAAACTCTGTACATATTATATAAAGTAAAATTAAAAAAAGTGGATTATGCAAAGAAAAAAGTCACCAACGAAATGGTTAGCAACAAAAACCTATTAGAGGTTCATCATTAAGAAGATGTAGCCAATAGCGCCATGGAAACTATTGATAAGATTGAGAAGTTGCAAAAAGAATTAAGGGACAAAATTGACAAGTTAATCGAAGATTCCAAAAGATGATGGCTAGAGTTAATAATTGTCACACCTCCCAGTGCAACAACTATTCTGTTGATCTTGATTGTTTGTTGGTTAGTTATTATACACCTTATGAGGATGGTTAGTAGATGATGTTTTGGGACTCATCGTCCCCTTCTTGATTACTTCGGTTAATGATTGGTTATTTTGGACATTGAGACTTATGTGGTTGCTTAGTAATTATTATTCCGCAAGGAGCTTTTCCCTAATGACAATTATTTAGTATTGACATTACTTGATGATGGCATATGGTGAACCCTTTAATAATATGGTTAATTACTTATGTTAATTGTCGATTGTTTACCTGGATGTACTTTCTCTTATGATGAGTTTCCTTCCATGATGATTATGATGATGTTGGTCTTAAGGGAAAAAGGTTAACCTTCTACAAGATTGAAGCATTGATGAAGTGGCGAAAATCACATCCAAGGGAAGGAGGGCTCATGTTCAATGAGGGTGGCAAACCTAATTCTTGCACCCTGGTATGTCAAGAAGGGGAAAAGTGACTTGAAAATGATTCCTGAAATAAACTGGGGTAAAATGCCTAAAGGGGGGAAGCTATAATTTACCTTTTACCCACTTTTTAACACTTGTAACTCTACCCTTATGTCTAAGTTCGCCCAATGTGTGATCTAATAGGGGGAATGCAAAGATTAAGATACATTCTTGGGAGGGAGTTGTTATTTTGGAGAGATTATAAAGAGAGTTTGCCGCCTTGTGTGAGGGGACTGACCATTGTTGGATCATTGGGAATTTCTGCCTTGAGCAAGAGATCTATTTTGATTATGAATTTGTGGGAGTAGCCTGGTAGCTTCTCTATCCTAGTCTGTGTGGATAGATTAGATTGTGTGTACCTGACCAGCTAGGGGTACCAATGTTCATTTGTTCGTGGTTATTGTTTTGATTTCGGACCTTAGGATGCCACTATTGAGTATGATGCCTGACCAATTAGGGGTATTCATCATGGGCTAGAGTGGTACTAAGATCCTTGCAGAGGGGCGCCACGAGTATGCTTTCTAACCAATTGACGGTATGTGTCGAGGGCTTGAGTGGTAGTAAGATCCTTGCACACCATAACCCTGCCAGGTACGGGAGTACTGTAAGTCCAGGAGCCTCTCCACCATGCTATGGTTGATCAATCGGATGTTGATCCTTGATTTGGTTTGTTGATCAAAATTGGATGTGCGATTCTTGATTAGGTCTATGAGATAGAGTGTATAACCTCATTGAGCACTCAACAATTTATCCTATGCCCTCATTGAGATTGAGCCCTGCTTGGGGGGAAACACCTGGGTTTGGGTGGTTGTGTTGGTTCGGTGCAAAGATGCCCCTTGGATGTGATTCCCCCCTTGATTGACAAGTCTGATTGTGTAGAACTGGTTTGGAACAGTGGTTGGTCTTCGTTGGCGTGATGGGTGCTTTATGAGTATTCCATTGCTATGGTTTTTGTTGTTAAGTTTATTTTACTGTGATAACAGTTGTGCTCTTTATTAGCGGGTCAGTGTTGTTGGTTAGATTGTTACACTTGATTCTGGAATTGATTAGATTGAATTTGAGTTACTTGCTAGAATTCTTAGAAAAAAAAAATTATGGTAAGGTAGGTAGCACTTCCCAGGAAGGAGAGATGTTACAATAAAGAAGGAAAACAATTGTCACGGTCAGTTTTGTTGGTTAGATTGTTACACTTGATTCTGGAATTGATTAGATTGAATTTGAGTTACTTGCTAGAATTTTTAGAATTTTTTTTATTATGTTAAGGTAGGTAGCACTTCCCGGGAAGGAGAGATGTTACAATAAAGAAGGAAAACAATTGTCACAGATGTGGTAAGAGATGGATTCCGAGACGTCTATGTGAAGACAAGTCACTACACTATTTGAAAATAGTGGATGGAAAGGAAGTAGAAATCTCGAACCCAAGGAATGAAATTGCTATTGGGCGCAATTTAGAATTTGATAAGGACAGAGCATCAAGGATAATTGATGAGCTTAGAGAAAGGATTGACTGAACAACTAAAGACAAGATGAGTTAATGGTAAAGCCCATAACCTATGAAAATCCACCTGTGAGTCTGAACTTGTTGACCACAAATCATGAAAGAAATCAAGGTAAAACAAATCAGCCCGGTAAGATTAGAATAAAAACACCTAAAATTGATGATGAAGCAATGCTATTAATATCATTAGCTTCGGTCTCATGCACCCAACAAAATAAGGATGAAGATAGGGTTTCCCAAAAAGAAAGTATTACTCGAAAAGAACAAATACAAGAATTGACTACAAAATATATTCCGCCTCATCTAAGAAAAGTTGATTAGTCCTAGGTTCCAAGAAAAGATGAAAGAAAACCTATTATTCCACTTGGAACCATGACAATGAAATTACAACCTAAAACCTTAAAGCTTGATGGAATCATAAAAAATAGAAATGTAACGATAGTTGTATATTCCTATAGTACTCATAATTGTATAGACATCAATCTCGCAAAGCAACTAAATCTTTTTGTGTACTCCATTGAGGACCCCACAATTACAATTGTTGATGGACAAAAGGTCAAAGGAGTAGGAATATGTCATAAAATCTCAGTCAAATACCAGAATTTGAACTACAAACAAGATTCTGTGCATCTATCACTCAATGAAATGGATATGGTACTAGCCTCTAAATGGTTGATTTAGTTGGGCATTTATACCACCAACCTTGAAGACCAATTCATGGAATTTAAGTATCGTATGGGGTTGAAAGTTTCCATCACAAGAAAATTGATCTACAAGTAATAGAAAAAGTGCAAGAAACACAAACAAACATACAACAATGGAAGCAAGTGAAGTATGTTACCAAGGAGCATCAAGGTTTCACGTTAAATAACCAGGTCAAAATGCATACACTACAAAGGAAACTCATTAGCGCTCAAATCAGAAACTGAGTCAAACCCCTACAACCAGACAAAGCCAAAGATGGTGCCACCAAGAGAGCATGCTAAGCAAAAGAGAATCCTATTTACTATGCTTCAAGGACAAAGCATTATTTAAGGGAATAATAATAATAATAATCAAGTTAATGAAAAGTCTAAGGTCATACATCCCTTCACCTTGTGGCCAGTCAATGCATATAAGTATACCGTCACGAGGCTCATTGTAACATCATCAATTCATAATCAATCAGTCATTATTCAATAATCTAATATACAATTGCAAAAATATTCTGTTGATCTCGTAATAATCAGGGACTGTTTATTGCATTTACTATAAAAGGATATGTGCTCTCTTCATTTCATAATCAAATATGTATCTCTCTTCCAAGTTCTCGTATGTTCTTGGTTTCTTTTTGTTCTTTTTCCATGAAAAAAAGCATTATATTCGATATTTCACAGCTGAAATTAGAAAATATATTTAGGTGGAATCAGAATATGTATAACAGCCTGCCGTTCGGGAGGGGCAGACCACATTGAGAATGGAACCCTGGTGGATGGCTTAGCACTCTGTAACCTTACCAGTGAACCAAAGCCCCATTTTCAACCCATTTTCTTTTTTATTGAGCAGATAACTGCAAAATGAATGCAAATACTAAGCTACGTCCAAAATTTTGTTTACATCAGAAAGTAATTGTTGTCTACACTTTGGTAATTATGTTTTCTTATGCATTCAAATTTAATTCATATTATGCTCTTGCTATGAGCAGTGGAAATGAAAGATAATGCAAAAGTCAAAATATCTGCATAGTTCATTTATGCTTGGGAGTTAGGAAAATTGTTCTAGCAATTCATAGCATCGTCTATATCTACAGCTGCATAGTTTGACCTATGTTTTCCACAAAAATAAATTACAGTTTGAGTCAGGGAAGTCTACTCTTAGAGATGTGAAAAGAAAAGCAGAAGGGTTTTACATTAACAGTCTATATAAAAAATAAACGATTTCTTATTAAATACGTAACTGACACATGGGAACTAAAGATATCATTTCTGCAATCAAATGCCTGAGCTAGACTAAAACCGATTTTTGATATTAATGTTTCAGGTATAGCTATGTTAGAACTTCTTTTAGCAATGTTTCGAACCTCACTCGGGTTCATCTACATGATTGCACAAATGATTTAGTGAAGACAAATCAACTAGATAATTTGTTCTGGTTTTGTTGATGGTTTTTCGAGGAAGGAAACTAGTAAATGCTAGTGGGTTCCCGTCTTCTTATCACATGTTATGCATTAGTCCTACTTCTTTTCATTGATCTGTTTGTTAGTTTATTTTTGGTTTTATTTCTTCACTTCTTAAAATCGTTTGCACATTAAATGAAAATTAAGTAGGTTAATGCTAACTGGGTTGTGGTCCAGCGGTTAATCAAAGCACTTTCAGTTCTCAGTTTGGGTTTGAAAACAGCAAAGATGTGTTGCCTTGTTAACTGGCAACAGAGTTATGTACCATATTTGAGATGGTCTGGAAGTACCAGTGACCTTGTCAGCCCACAGATGTGGCATATGCCAATGGATGAGGACAGGTGCAAGTTTTGGGTGAACTTGAGGGAATAGAATTATAGGTACCCCTAGATCCCACTTCATTAACAATGGGCCATTCACCAACAAAAAAGAGAAAGAGAAGTAGACTGATATATCCTATCTGGATTGATTGGTAGAAAATGTTAAAGGCATTTTTTATGAAAATTATTTGTTACAAGAAATTAAATACTTATTTTTATGAGGGAGCAGTTTGGAAGCCAAAGAGAAGTAGATTTATATCTCACATCTTGGTTGATTGATAAAAAAATGTTGAAAACATTTTTTGTGAAAAAAATATTTGTTAAAAGAAATTAAAAGAATTTTTTATGAGGTAGTAGTTTGGAAGTTTTAATAGCTCTAGAATCTTATATAGATTTGTTTAACGGAAAGGTCATTGTTGGACAATGCAGGTAGAAAGCAGATATCTAACATGGGAATCAGCCTCTGCAGATGAGCTTCAAAACTGTGGTGCAGAAGTAATGTGCGTGCATGTTTTTGTTCACTCACATCATATCTTTAGTATAATTATCAGCATATCCAGCTCTTTTTTCTGATGAAATTAATTTCTTGACAGATTGGGAGCAGATGTGATTTATGACCCATCATGTGTGCCACACCTTGTACGGGTTTTGGCTGCACTTTTGGGAACCAAAAACGGTTCACTGGGAAGCCACGATGAAACATCAGTTTCAGAGGAGTTTATAACTTATAATGAGAATAGATCCATTTTTTGTTCGATTGAGCTAGAAAAGCCTGACAAGAATCAAAAGGACAATAAAGGTCCTAACAACAATGCATACCCTGTTGCATACATAGCAAATGTCATTCGTAACTTTGATACCTTCAACTGCTTTTTGAGAGTAGCATCTGAAGCTGGCCTAAGTGTTATAGATATAACAGAAAAGCAGAGATCAATGAACTTACTGCCTTACATATCCAGTTTTGATAGAACATCCATTCATTTATACAGGATTTCATCTTTGGATTCCATGAGAGACACACGGTAATTTACAAGCACGATGCGATTTGTTCCTATGGAAACGTTCAGTTTACTGGTACAACATTGAATTTTATCTATTTTTTCTATCATAGAATTCATCTCGTTGAATCGAATTGATATGCAAAAAGGTAATTTGCATGAGAAAAGGCTTTGAAGGAAATAATCTTGCTTGGAGGAAATTCGCACGAGAATATGTTTCCTCTTAAGAGGTCACAGGTTCAAATCCAGAGGGGGGTAGGGTATGTATACCTTCATAGACTTTACCAGTCAAATCGCTGGGCGGAGGAGGGTCCCTTATCCCACAAACAAGGGGGTCTCATATACCAATTTGGTGTGCTGACCGTGACCTTAAAAATAGATTATTATTATTATTACTATTTTATTATTAACTTTTCCATTTGTAGAAAATGAGCTCTCATAAGTCATAACTAGACATTTTACAAGAATTATTCATATTTGGAATTACTTTTCTTTTCCAGTTGCTATTAGTAATAATAAACTCAACATGTTATATGTTTCGCTTATAATCATGATATTATATATATATATATATATATATATATATATAAAGGAAATAACTTGTATCATTTTTTATTAGTCTTTGCTAAGCCAAGGGAATATAGCAATGAGTTTGTTATTGATTTGATATTAATTTGCTTTTTATTTTAAATTTGTGTGAAATGCAATGTTTAATTCATTGATATATATTTTTTGATATAATATAAATATTTGTTTTTCTCATTTTCACATATTTCAATGTTTTAAATTAATTACAATATTAATGCACTTTGTTATATATATCCACTTATTAATGTCCATACCACTTGTTATTTAAATTGTTTTGTAATTTAAAATAAATAACATAAATAATATTTTTATTTAAACAATTTCATGAGAACTTTTTACTGGGCTGAACAACCAACACAATTTATAGTCAGGTAGGGACAAACTTATTTGCTATATTGTGCTATATTGAACTGAACAACCAACAAAATTTACATTACAAACAAACTTAATTGCTATACTCATTGCATTCTGACTACATTGAAGCGTGAAACCAACTCTGATATGACACGTAGGATGAGGTTAAGTCTGCTCAAATCTCGGAGCTACTATAAAATATCCCTTTGAAAAAACTGCTAAAAATTTTAAAAGAATGCATTCTGACTACATTGAAGCGTGAAACCAACTCTGATATGACACGTAGGATGAGGTTAAGTCTGCTCAAATCTCGGAGCTACTATAAAATATCCCTTTGAAAAAACTGCTAAAATTTTAAAAGAACGGGATAGCCAACATTTTATCTTTATGCTAAAATATGATATTGCAAAAATGTTTGAGTAATGCAATATTATATTATAATATATGCTAAAATAAAAGTTAGTAGAGAAGTGCAAATTGTATTATAATATATGCTAAAATATAATCTAGGTAATGTAGTTTGGATTATTTCTAGATTCAAATTGTGATTTGCCATTTAAAAAAAATAGGTAAAAACATAAATTCTAAGAGTCAATATTTTTATACACTAAAATTTCAATAATTTTACACATTTTTTTTAGTCAATCGATTTTAATAGTTTTACACTTACTAACATTTTTTTAATCTCTCACTATAATTTTATCTAAATTTATATTTGATGATTTTTAAACATTTAAATCATATTTTATAATATAAAAAACATTAAAATGTTTTATCTTTTTCCATTACTAAAAATATAATTAACAATATAAAAAACATTAAAATGTTTTATCCACTAAAAATATAATTAATAATATAAAAAATATTAAAATATTTAGTATAAGGATTATATAATTTAATTTTATTATAGTTTTAAATCATTATTATTATTATTATTAATTTTCAAATCTAATTAATAATATAAAAACCATTAAAAAGTTTATTTTTTTTAGTTTTAGAGTTTATATAATTTAATTTTATTACAGTTTTAAATCATTATTATTATGAATTTTCAAATCCACCAAAGGCAAGTACTATGTTGCCTTGCAACACTTGTTTAAAGGAGAAACAATTAATCATACATTTATCAAGTATCTAAAAGGACATATAGATTTAACCACTAACTTAGCGTTGCCTCTACACATTGTTCAAAAATGATCTATCATCATTTGGGAATTTATCTTTCTATATAAAAAACTGAACAAAGATGAGCACAAGCAAGGTGCATATCTAGTGTATAACCATAAAGGAATTATGCATTCCAGAGATATGCATATGCCACAAAGTTTATTAAAAATCCGTCGCAGGGGTAAATCATTGATCTCCTTTCCTTTCTGTGTTGTCCTCGCCAATATACCCACCTGTGATTTGCCTGCCCTCTTAGCAAGATCATTCACCTTTGCATTATTTTCTCAGGAGACGTGCTTGAAGGAAATATTAGAGAAACAAGGAATGAATTCTCGTACCTGTTTCATGGCATTACGCAGGAAAATATTTTCATTTGTAGAACCTCCACTAAGCCACTTCACCGATTTTAGATCTCTTTTACATTTCTTAAGGAGATATAAACTTCCCTCAACTTGGCGAAATTGTTTCTACCCTTTCCGAAGCCACATCTAAAGGAAGTCCAATTGATTCTTTGAAAAATATAAACACCCTCATGCTCCCCACATCCCATTTTGGGGTCTCATCAACGTAACCCCTATTATAATGTCTAATGTCGTCTCATTAATTAACTGGATGAGCGTCCAAAAGACTTTTTATAATGGAATCAAATTTGACACTGATTATAATCTGATGGTCATATCATGTATTTATTAGGGGTTAATATTAGTCAATAGAGCGACTTTAAGACAAATGTAATGAAATAACATGCCATATTAGTTAATAAGGTCATGTTAGAATGTGTAAAATATCAATGAAGTTATATGTCTTAAGTTAATGACTGTGGCATCATTGTTGTGTTGATGAATGCAACTATGTGAGACATTCTCCAACTTACAAACATGTGAGGTGTGGATCATTGCAGCTATGTGAAGCCTTTCTCTCAGCGTACAAACCTGAGAGAAATCCCCTAAGAAGGGTACGTGGTTCCTGTCTGAGACAGAGCTAGGAACGTAGAGATGACCTTCTCCATTCAGAGAGTGAGAAGAACTCCAGATGATTATCCAGTGGAAAAGGCGGTCTGATGAGTTGGATGTGCCTGTGGCTGAGCACAAGGTGAACGTGTGAAATCCCAAAGTGCTGGGTGCGTTGTCATGTGCATAGAAATGAAGATGATGTGTTAGTCTCCTCTGAGCAATAGAGTTGACGAGAAAACTCCAGATGATTCTCCTGTGTGAGGCAGTGGGAAAGAAGATCTGTAGAGTGGACGTGCTTGTGGATGAGCACAGGTGAACGTGTGTAGATTTGGTTCTTCTGTGTAATGCAGTGAGCCAGAGCTATGACATCCCTATGGATGTGCCCCTAGTGGATGAGCACTAGTGGGTGTATCAGATCCTTTGCTATATGTTGTTCAAGAGTCAGATATGTCTGTAACCCTAATTGTTATGTAAAGGGTATAGGTCGGCTCTATTAGAATCTAATGGATGTGCTCGTTTAACCATAGACAATATCACTATTGTCACCCAACCATAGGCCGAAGCCACCCCCGAGCACCTTAACCTTGATAGAGAATCATTCCAGAAGCAAACCCCAGGCTAGATAGCCAAACAAAGGGTTGCGCACCTTTCTCCA
>JASDQU010260892.1:5203-15691 GCA_032191745.1 Picea mariana
TAATAAATGGATCACCAAACTATAACACATATCATATACACAAGGCTCATTGTCCTCCATATTACGTGCACTTTAGTTACTGCGCGCGGTATCCAGAAATGTGCGCACTACATCATTTTACTGCGCAGCTCATGTGCACACTATTCCATGAAAGGTGAATTACAAAATGATGTCAAAACAACTCACCAGATTAAGTATACTTACATTACATTTATAATTGGGTTCGACCGAGGGATATTACAATCCCCTCCCCTTATTTATGCACTGTCCTCAGTGCATCATATACCCATATACAAAAAAAAATCAAAAATCATCAAAAATATGTGGGTATTATGTCTGCATTGCATCCTCATGCTCCCAAGTGGTGACCTCGGGACCATACCAGGTCCATTGAACCTTTACAAGCCCTATGGCTCGATTCTGGTCCAAAATGCGCACCGGATGCACTTGAAAATTGCCTTCTTGCTCCACATGAATCACATTCCAATCAATAACATGATTAACATAAGGTGTTAATTTCTTTAGCAATGATACATGGAATACATTATGAACGAGCATAGATGTAGGCAATGCAATCATATAAGCAACCGGACCAATCCTCTCTAGGATTTCAAATGGCCCACAAAATCTGGCTGCCAACTTGGTGCAAATTCCCAGCTTCAAGGAACTCCTGTTAGCTTTCACCTTCAGGAAAACATGATCACCCACTTTGAACTCTTTGTGGGTTCTATTCTTATCGGCATAAATTTTCTTCCTATCTTGGGAAGATTTTAAATTCTACTTAATTTTTATCATTTGGTCCTCCATCTCCTTGAGAAACTTTGGCCCAACTACTGTCCTATCAGCTAGATTATCCCATCTTATTGGAGTATTGCACTTCCTGCCGTAAATTGCTTCAAATGGGCTCATCTTCAACGATGCTTGAAACCCATTGTTGTAAGCGAATTCTACCAAGTGTAGGTAGTCTTCCCATTTTGATGGTTTGCCCATCACATACATTCTTAGTATGTCTTCTATCACTCTATTCACCCTCTCTATCTATCCATCAGACTCAAGATGATAAGTTGTACTAAAGTTCAGATTCATTCTGAATCCTTTGAACAATTCTTTCTAAAAATTTGAGGTGAATTTCAGGTCTCTATCGGACACAATTGTTTAGGAATTTTGTGCAATCGTACCACTTCCTTCATGAAAATATTAGCAACATCTGCTTCCTTGTGAGTAGTTTTCAGTGGAATAAAATGGGCATCTTTTGTAAGCTTGTCCACCACCACCATGATAGAATCATACAACTTTCATGTTTTGGGCAATCCCGTAATAAAATCCATTGTCACCACTTCCCACTTCCATTCAAGAATGGACAAAGGTTGCAGCAACCCTACTGGGTGCCTATACTCAGCTTTAACTTTATGTCATTCCATACATCTAGTGATGTATTCATCTATCTCTCTCTTCATACCTAGCCAAAATTAATGGCTCTTGATCGCTGCCACGATTTTCTAATATCCAGGGTGCCTTGCATAAGGGACATTATGCATTTCATGCAAAATCATACGTTTCAAGTCCTAGACATTTGGAACAAAAATTATGTTCTTGTGCAACAATATTCCATCTATTCCCAAATTATAATTATCCACATTTTGTGGCATCTTACCCTATTTTAGCTTTGCTACCAATTTTTTGTATTACAGATCTGCACTTGCAGCCTCCTGAATTTTTCTTTTAATATCAGTCTAATACATTTTAATGGATGTAGCATGTAGTTCATGCACACTCATGTTGAGTGCATCAGCCACTTTATTATCTTTCCCCTTGATATGCTTTATATCAAAGTCATATTCACTTAGAAATTCTAACCATCTGCTTTTCCTAGCTAGATTTGGTTGATCAAATAAATATTTCAAACCATTGTGGTATGTTCTTAGCTCAAACCTCTTCCCCATGAGGCAGTGTCTCCATTTCCTCAAGGCATGCACTATGGCTGCCAACTCCAAATCATGAGTGGCATTGTTTCTTTCATGCTCCTTCAACTTCCTTGATTCATAACATATAACAAACCCATTTTGACTGAGGAATCCACCAAGTCCTTCATTACATGTATCTGTGCATACAATGAAGTCTTCATTTGGGTCTGCAATCCTTAATATCGGAGCACTTGTCAATAATTGTTTCAAGTGTTGGAAACTCTTTTCGTAATCCAATGTCCACTAAAAATTCACCCCCTTTCTTTGCAAGGAAGTGATTGGGTGTGAAATATTTGAGAATCCTTCAATAAATCTTTTGTAGTAGCCTGCAAGACCCATGAATGATCTCACCTCTGTCACATTCTTCGGCACTGACCATTCTCTAATGGCTTCTATCTTCTCAGGATCCACTGCTATCCCATCCTTTGAAATGATATGCCCCAAATAATGAATTTGTTTCTAATAAAATGAGCACTTGTTCAATTTGGCATACAACTGATGCTCACTTAATGCTTGCAACACCATCCTCAAATGATGTTCATGTTCTTCCTCTGACTTAGAATATATAATAATTTCATCCAAAAAGACAATGACAAACTTGTCCAGATATTCTCAAAAAACACCATTCATTAAGCACATGAAAACAGCTGGTGCATTTGACAACCCAAATGGCACCACTGTGAACTCATAATGGCCATACCTTGTCCTGAAGGCAGTCTTGTTGATATCTTCTTCTTTAATCCTTACCTGATGGTATCTTGATCTGAGATCTATCTTTGAAAATATCCTTGCATCCTTCAATTGATCAAAGAGGTCATCAATCCTTGGCAGAGGATACTTGTTCTTAACAGTCCTTTATTCAATTGTCTGAAGTTAATGCACAATTTTAGTGTCCCATCTTTATTTTTCACAAACAAGACTGGGGCACCCCAAGGTGACACACTTGAGCGTATATACCCCTTCTTCAGAATTTCTTCAAGCTGCATTTGCAACTTCTTCAATTTTGGTGTATTCATTATGTAAGGAGTCTCTGACACTGGTGCTACTCTAGGCATTAGATTTATAGAGAAATCAATGTCTCTTTTTGGGGGTAGTCTTGGTACTTCCTTGAACACATCTTCAAATTCTTCCAGGACTGCATAATCTTCCAAATTTGGCACCTTATCTTTAGGTGTCTCTTCTATATGAGCTGCAAACATTTGACATCCTTTTTTGTAACATTTCTTCACCTACAATGCTGAAATTTCTTTGATGGTTACTGTTCTAGGAATTCCCTACACTTTCCTTAGTTTCCTTTCCTCATCCAAGAAAGTAAATGATTTGTTGTGATAGTCTAGGATAGCATGATGTTGGTCCAACCAATCCATCCCAATTAGACAGTAATAGGAACCTAAAGGCAAGATGTTCAAATCTACCTTGGTGTTTAGTCCATTCATGTCCATGAGGCATGACTTAACCATCTCATTAACTTTTCTTCTAGCTCCTGTAGCCAGCTGCACCAACCAGGATTTCCCATGCTTGCTTCTTGGTAATTGCAAACTTTCCACCATCTTAGGGTCTATATAACTATGAATATCTCCTTAATCAATTAAAATAACAATGGTTTGGTTGTTGATCATACCTTCCACTTCAATCATGTGGGACTGATACTCTGCTTGCTTGTTGTCCAAGGCTGCATAGATCCTTGGAACATATCTGCTCATGTCCTCCACTGTTTCAGCTTGTTGTACATTGTGAATAGCCCTACCTTTTTCACCTCTGTGAGGACAATCTCTGAACCTATGATCTCCTTTATAACCCCAACATTGAATAGGTGGTTGCCTTAGCCTTTGAATCCCTGTGTCAATTGTTCTAGGTTCTTTAGGTGCTTGTTTTCCCTATGGATTATTTCTGAAGAATGGTGGCTTAGCTCCCTTCTTCCTCTGATCCATATTGAATTTATTTTTGTCTCCGAAGCCTTTTGGAAAGTTGGCCTTTCTTTCTGTTGATCATATAGGCATTTAGCTCACCTTATGTTCTCTTCCAATGTCTTGGGATCATCATACTGTATTTTGTCACTGACGAATGATGGAAATCCACTCAAATACCTTTGGATTTTGACTTTCTCATCCTTGATGAAAGAGACATACTTCAACAGATCTAGAAACCTTCTCTCATATTCATCTATGTTCATACATCCAAGCTTGAGTTCAAAGAACTCTTTCATTTTCTTGTCATATTATCTCTTAGTTAAGTATTTCTTCTCAAAATACTTCTTGAATTCCCTCCAAGTAACACTTTTTAATTTAATGTGTTGCACCTACACAAGCTGATCCCACCACATGGAGGCCTTTCCCTTGAGTTGATAGATAGAAATTCTACCTTCTGCATGAGAATAATAATTATGCAATTGAAAATACTTTATCATGCCCAGCAATCATGTTTCTGCATCTTCATCCTTCTTGTGCTCACCATCAAATGTAGGAGGTTTTATTTTTTTCATTTCTCCTCGTAGCTCATCCACCCCAGACCTCTTATTCCTTCTGACAAGGGATGGACTTGAGTTGTTTCCTTCTCTCTTATTGGAATGCCTTAGGGAGTGATGGTGGTGTCTACTAACACTTCTTGCTTTTCTTTTCTCATATGAAGGCTTGTGACTTCCATATTTGCTTAAGCCACTCTCCTTAACCAATTTATTTTCTATTTTGTTCAAGCCCTCCAATAACTTCATGTTGAAGTCATCCTACTACTCCTTCACTCTCATAAGCCTTTCATTATCAGCTTTATGGCTTTGGACATCCTTCTGCAAATTTTTAATTGTCTCTGCCAAATTCATGTTTTCATTCCTTTATTCTCCATGTCCATTGGAGTTTGTTCCTTCAATGCCCAAATGGACATCCATCCGTCTGATCTCATCTTGCTTACTACAATTCCCCTTTGCCTCTTCAATTCTTATGGACTCTGCACTGATCTGATCTGATCTAGTTGTTGTTAATTATGAAAAACATGCAGCCATCGAAACTTATCAGGCTAACAATTCAACAATTCATGAAAAATATGAACCATTTTGGTTCAATATATACATCAGAATTATCTCTTCTGATTTCCTGGTGTTATCATCATGACAATTCTACATAAGACCCAAGTCTTGAGAACATAGATGTGCAATGCCTTCAAAGATACATCTGGGAAAAAGGTGGTTTGTTGAAACCACTTTCACCAAGACATGGTATCATGTGTTTCAATATGTCAAAACCCCCACTCATGGAACAGGCAACGACTAGTTGGATCACCCCGTTTCACTCATTTGATACTTCACAGTTGTATGACGTCAGTTGAATGCCACCATATAACAAACTTAAAAGATAATCATTTGAAATGGATTGGCCGAGCATTTCAACCCAACGCACTTGTACGTAGTCTGTTTGTGCTTCATAATTGGGATTCTATAACTATAATTCCTCAAGTATGAAGGCATCAACTTATCCATAAACGGAGTAATCTTCAAATTGCTCAACTTTTTTCTCTCTGTAAAAGAATTTCAGTATCCACAAACTGAGGTACATGAACAAGGATAAATCCAGTGAGACTGGTTATTCGGGCAACATGCTAGACTTTCCTACGAATAAGGAGGAAAGGGTACTTTCTCACATTCTAGCGACTAAATTCCACACAGAGTCGGCTATAGACTCGCAGTTGGAAGTTAGGTTGAATCCCACTATGAAAGATTTATTCAACAACAGGCCAGATGCTAAGAAGAAAAGGAGCAAGCGGCAAAAGAAGGAAACCACAGCTGAAATGGCCGAAAGTGTTGGAGAAAATCAACCATTCTGGTTAGATTATTTAAAGGAGGAGATCGCTAAGCTGAAATGAGTCCTCGAATAAAAGTACATTTCATCAACTTTTGGTCAGATGGTAGCATAGGTAAGGGGCACCAGAGATGATAGTCTTGTTCTTAAATGGTCCCTTTACAATATGATAAATGTGTTGGCATAGGGGCAGACCCAGGGTTCAACGCTTCAATAGTGCACCAACAAAACCCTAACTACCGGCCCTTTCAGCAACACATGTGAAGCAGATGAAGTCTCACCCGAGGTAGAGGTAGTGGTGGTTGCAAGACTCAAGTGTCTGCAACCTTAGCTGGGACACAGATCTGTGATTCTTTCTCTTAGAAAGCACTTTAGCAAAGATCACTCATCATTATTTAACCCTCAAGGCACTCCACAGATGGCACAGAGCACCACAACAATCACTTGTATCTAGGTTAAGTTAGCACTTAGAAACAGTAAAGTAGGTTTAGCACTCATCACTCTCATATATGTCAGATCTACATCCATACATCTAAGAAGCAAAAAGAAAAGTGG
The DNA here is from genome assembly GCA_032191745.1 of Picea mariana. Lineage (NCBI taxonomy): Eukaryota > Viridiplantae > Streptophyta > Pinopsida > Pinales > Pinaceae > Picea > Picea mariana. Next base: position 11,511 of record JASDQU010260892.1, read on the forward strand.
ATCTATCTAAGAGTATCATAGCAAAGAACATAGCATAATCATATCAAAGCATAACACATGGAAAGAAACCAGCACATTAGGTCGAAACACCAAGCATAACACATAGAGTTATCGTGGTTCACCCCCACCCTAGGGCTATGTCCTTAAAGTCTTCTTAATCTTTATTATCTTTGGTCAATCAAGTTACATCATAGAGCTCACACTTGTACTCTGCATAGAATAGGAGATCTATGCGCACCTCACCAGATCCTCCTTCCCTAGGTAGATCTAGCACAGAGCCTTCTTACAATCCATCCACTCGACACTTATAGCACTTGCACTCAGCTCTGTAAGTCGGTCACATAATATACACAAATCCTTTACTAGCACTTAGCATATCTTCTTCCTCCTCTCTCTTACATTTCTTAGCTACTTATACTTTACAAAATAGGCTTAAAAAATGGGTAAACCCATGGGCCGACATTCCTTTCCCATTACATTAACCCAAAACCCTAAAAAGGGTCCCAAAAGTGGGCCGACATCCCATGATCTCTGCTTCGCCTGGCACTCCATCTTTGACAGACTGTCGAAGTCCAAAAATGGTCAAATATGACCAAGTGTTCCTCAAAACTTGGTCAAGGGCCAACAGGCCCCCAACACTCACCTGTGATTCATCCCGAGTCACTCTAGTCTAGTCAACTCCACTTTGAATGTCTCAAGCTTGGCCCAATCTACTTTGACCTACTATAGCGCAACAGCCTCTTGCTCAATGAACTCCTTTATCACTGCGTTGTTTACTGGTCCCTCCATGCACTGTTCTGCGGTGATGACAACCTGTTCAAGTTTGCCTGCCTGGCTCTCAAATTCAGTGAACAGTTGGCATGCTTTCTCTTGGAGTGGTTGAAGTCATTAAGAGATTTACATCACTTTAATTTGTAGCATGTGTACCTATTTTTGGGCGGTCCATTGTTCTAGAAATAGCTTCATACTCTCGATTGGGGTCAAGGCCTTCAGCTTCACTTGTAGCGTATATGCATGTTGCTTTTCTTCTTGAAGATGCACCTCTAATGTATGCAATTCTAGGTTCTTTGTGAGGTTTTCATAATTCTGGGCGCTTCTAGCGCTCAGCTTCTTACATTCCAAAGCCAAGGTTTTTAACCTGTCAACTACGCTGGCAGTTGCCTCCCTTAGATATCTAACTTCTTGGGGAGTCTCGGGCATGGTACGAAGCTCCATATCTGTGATGCACTGCTGAAGTTGTTGGATTAATTCTTCAAGTTGTTTCAGCTATTGTGGGACACATTCTTCAATATTTACTTCAATGAACGTCACAGAGAGAAGTGCTTTGTGAACTCGTTCCTGCATGTCAAGTTGCTCTGCTAGGAATTGGTCCTTGCTCTGCTATAATTGTTCTTTCTCCTCCTCCCATTTTGCTTGTAAGGCAAGATGTTCTTGTTCTGCCTTCCTCTGTTGTACTATAAGTGCACTCTGTACTTGTGCCAAATCCTGGGTGGCTTGCGTTGTGTCTTCTTGAGCTTGTCGAAGGCAAGCTTCGCCTTTCTTGGCAATCTGGTGTAATTGAGTGGGATCATCGCTTGTTCCTATTGTTCCCATCGTCAAGGGCGTATTAGAAATGACTCGACTGGACTGAAGTGCCTGTTGCGAATCTTGAAGTTCACCCTTGAGTCGGCTAAATATCTCCTCCTGCTTCACTTCTTTCCTTTCTGCAATCTCTAATGAGGCATCATTCAGCGCAACGATCAAGAAGTCGAAGTCATCCTGTGTGAGGGTAGTCTTAAACATAGTCTGAGTGTCCTTATTTTTATTTCAGGATGAGGGATTTGGTGTGGTGACCTTCCTTTTCTTAGGGGTCTCCTCCTCCTCTCTAGGTGGAGTAACCTCGCCTTTGTTTTTCTCAACCTCTATGCCGCCTAGTTCTTCACCATCACCTCCCTGCGCAGGTGAGATCGAAGTAGTCTTCGTGGTTGTACTATGGATATCTTGAACTTCATCATCCTTCCTAGTCTTGCTCGGTCCAGGTGTATCCAGTATAGCTTCAGGTCTTTCCACATCGAATATTTCTGCAAGGTCCACTGGAATAAGGAGGTCCGCCGACCATTCCTTGGTAATCTGCTCCAAGTCTTCTTCTATCAACTTGTAGTATGACTGGAGTTGTTGTTTGTGCTCATCCGTACACGTTGTGATATATGTGAAGTGGAATTCCACGCTGAATTTGATCAAAGGTCTAAACCTATGAAGTGTGTTTGGTGTAAGGTGCGGTGTAGACTAGATTGCATTCTTTAATTGGTTGTAATAAGCATTGAAGATGACATTGGACTGTCACTATTTTTTCATGTCGCTAAAGTACCACAGTGTACAGAACTTCGCAGCCAATGGTTCGAAGGGTTCGATATCTAGAAAAGTGGCACCTTCTAGTAGCTCCCAAGCGATGAAAGTAATGAGTATGAGAAACCAACTAAATTGGAACTCATACCCTTGGTCTTGTGCTTCTCTGCAGTCAAGCTTGAGCTGATTCACAAGGTACTTCTCCCAGTTCATTTGTAGTCCCTCCGCGCACTTCCCTGAGAGGTCAACTACAAATCCAGTCACCTGTGTGGGTCTATTCTTGCGGACTAACTTCCCTATGATAATTTGGAAACTGAGGTGCACTATTGTATTCTCGATGGAGGCTACCTTGTAGCCTCACGTGCCTTTCTCTACATCACCATATGTAACTTTTATTCACTGGGTGAGAGCCCGATCTGTGGTCTTTCCAGGGTAAAACTCCTATAGGTCAAGGCCCTGCATGCTTATCCCTGTGATCTGATTGATCATAATTGTATCCACCGTGATGTGGTGATCCAACCATAAGTATCCTCTGTGGTAGCAGGACAGCAACAATCTGACGCATGCATTCACTTCCTTATGCCTCCCGAAATGTAGAATCTTCATTACATTGAGGAGGGTTGACTGTGCGAGGTTATGGGTCCATTGTTGAGGGAAAATCTTTGGGTTCCTCCCTTTTGTGATAGTTAATTACTTGTGTGGGGATAGCATACTGTAAACTTTGCAATCTCCAAGGTTAAAATCACTAAATTTCAACATTGTGAGCTTATCCTAGTAGCATGAACTACGTGCACCCCTTTCGGGAGGTATGCAGTGGCCAAAGCATAGTCGAAGTCTCTGGGTACAGTGTCTCAATTCACTGTGCCACTTAGTGGTGGGATATATCTAGGTAAGATACTTGGGATCATATTCACAGTGGTGAATTCGTTTCCAAGCTTAGATCGTCTTTTTAAAGGCGGTCGGGATGGTCCTACTCGAGCAGTAGAGGGGGAAGCTAGCAATGCTCCCAAGGATGATGCATGTACACCTGTAGACACTCCTTGCTCCGACATGACTCTCTCAGTCATTAAGTCAATTAAAACTTCTTCAACTTCTTTCTCAGCAGCACTGAGCTCGTCTGACATACAAGCTTGGGTCAGCTAACTCGGGTGCGAAAGGAATTCAGGGACTACAGTGAATAATATGGGAACAAGGCAATGATCTTAGGGTGAATTAATCTCAGATTTCATGCTCAAATTCTCACTTAGAAAAAAGTATTCTTGGTGCGTGGCATGATGGACTAAGTAGGGAAACTTAGCAATGGTCCACTTGCAACAGGTATGATCCTTCATTAACTCTTGTTCGACCCATTATGGCGCTTTTCAACGGTTAGATGAAGAACCTTTATTGATTTTTTTCCCATTCGGAGCGGAATTCAAATGGATATATCATCCCCAATGACTACATTGCTTCGTCATGGCGAAGTACTCTATGTCGTTGTTCTGATATCTCGACGAAGTTCCAATTATGCAATTTTTGTTTCTGGGAAGTATCCTTTAGAACCACTTATGACCTTACAATATTAGCCCTTTTCTTTCTTAACTTTCTAGCCTTCTTACCAGTGAGCTTCATGTTGGAAGATTGATTGTTGTCATTGATGTCAACCCTAGTCATGGGTTTTGGACCGCAATATTGATAAAGTTATTTGGACATGAAGGAAAATGCACATGCATATACAAAACCCATGAATGGATAGTATACATCATGTTGTTTCCGGTGGTATGTGGCATGTCACATGGATCCTCATGGTTGAGGAGAAATGAATTTTTGAAGATGACAAAGTGAATTGAAAAAGGAAGTACATGTAGGCCCTGAAA